>JAIUZE010070677.1:0-123496 GCA_022085475.1 Heliosperma pusillum | reverse complement strand
AACCGGACCAAACCAGCCGGTCCAGGCCGGTTCAGACCCGGTCTGGGTTGGTCCAGGGTGGGTCCGGGTTTTGGTCTTTGGGTTGTGTCGATGTTTGATTGTTTAATTGTTGTTTTGACGGGTTTTAATTATGTTAAGCATGCGGGAAAATATTAGAAATCGGTTTTAGAAAAATTAAAGCAAAACAGCCATTTTTAGCAAAACAGGCCCGTGGGGCCCATCTAAGCCCATGTGGGGTCCGGCCCAATTCAGCCCGTGGGTCCCACCTTGGGACTCGTGTCGGTTTTTGAGTTATCGTCATTTTTATCGTGTTTTGTAATATTTAGCAAGTGGGAAATATTAATAAGTAAAATATTTAATTAAAAAGGTTTTCATAAAATTCTTATTTCTCACATGTTAGAAATTATAATACGAGATTGTAGTTTACGTTGAAATCATTTAAGTCAAGCGGGTTTTGGGTATAATATGATAATTCACATGTTAGAAGTAGTAATAAAATAACATGTAATGAATATGTTGATTTTATGTCTATGTGATAAAGACCCTGCTTCTAGCCGGTTTGATCCAACGGGTTTGGACAAACTAAGATCTAGTCAGCCCCGATTTGACTGATGACCCGTCGCGGGACTCGGGTCGGGGATTTGTCTTCAGGTAAGGTTTATTTTAATGAATGAATGAAGTAGCCTTAGTAGATATGAGGCGATATGATATTTGATTATGATTTATATGCAATAGTCACATGATAGGATGTTTTTCCCGTGACTGTTTTATTATATGGTTGGTGTCGTGTTGACTAAGTACCCATAGAGAATTATGAGATATGGCGTCTTGACCATTCTAATTCTAAATGAGTAGCTTGGACCATGACATTGATAGGCCCGTACTATCTTTAACGAGTATATAGTTCACAGCTTGATAGCTTTTGTGTATCGGCTTGGTGGGTTTATATCCAAGTCGGGGCATGGCTGCCTGATCCGTTTTGGGACTGGAGTCAGCTTAAGTACTAGCCATCTCTGCTTAGGGGGTCGCCTAGTAGAGTTTCTCATAGACGGTTATGTCATGGGACGGGGAACGGAATAGCTGTTGTCGCTAGGTCGGATCAGTCTAGGACTAGGATGTTTTCCTACCTTGTGGTATAGCCTCGAGTTACAGAAGTCGACTATTGACTGCCCTAAGAACTTATGCTTGTTTGTAGACGTATTGGTCTTTCATGTTTGTATGATTCTATGAGTTTTAGAAGGTGAGATGCAAGCCGGCTAAGATTGATAGAGTTTGGATTACCGATTGTTAACTGATTCACATGATTACGTGTTGATTAGGGTTTGAGTGTATCGGGGCCATGTTACGTGGTAACCGCTGAGCCAGCATACCAGCTTCCCTACCTCGAGTTATATTTTATTATCGGATTCACATGATAGCTTTCATATGATAGGTTATATGTTAGTTAACTGTTTCATAACATGAAAACCATATCATATATGTTAAGGTTTTGTATTTTCGATATACATTGCTTTTATGTTTTTCATGTTTCAATAAACTCGACATTTCGTGGCTGGGAGAACTCGGAGTTACTCCCCACTGACTGTGGCTTCCGTGTTTATATTTAATGCGGTCGAACAGGTGGTGTTGCATATTGGGGGTACATGGACGAGCTAGCGAGTGAAGTTTTACCTTGGACCTATATTCGGTTCATAGTTTGTATATTATTATACACTAGTTTATTTCCGTATTTATACGGGAGATATGTCTCCCGTCTTGTATATTTCTTTTGTAGAATTTTATTCCGTATTGTAACGAACCTTTTTATTATGTAATGACACCTTCGTATTGTATTCGTATCTTTTATGTATTTAAAATATTTTTTTCTTTCCGCAAATTTGCGGGTGTCACAGTTGGTATCAGAGCTATTTTGCTCCCGACGCACGTTTGTGTACCCTTGCATAAATAACTTGACCGTAAGAAATAATAAACCGTGAGATAGAAGGGTAAGATGGGTAGATTAGGATTTATGTTGTAGTCTTCTTGTTCTTGCTAAATGTTAAGTACTAATCTGTGTTTTCATTTTGCAAGATGCCTCCGAGGATTGACAACACTATATTAGCAGCTCTTACCGTAATTATCCAAAACCAGCAAAATCTGCAAAACCAGCAAGCTAATCCGATTCCTACTCCTGTTCCTGATCGGGAGAGACACGGGAGTTATACGTGGGTTGCTTCACAGCTATCGAGGAGTCAAGCCAAAACCTATGATGGCGAAGTTGATCCCGTTAAACTTTCGGTGTGGTTACGAGAGATGGAGAAGAGTTTTTATCTTTACGATGTCCTTGAAGAGGACAAGGTCCGTCTAGCTTCTCACTTCTTAGAGAAGGAAGCGGATCAGTGGTGGACTCTTTCAGGTCCTACCGCTAAGTTGGAGCCTAATTTCGGGTGGGATCGTTTCCGTGAGCTCTTGGAAGCGAGGTTTTATCCCGATGAGTTGAGACAACAAAAGTTGAAGGAGTTCATGGATTTTAAACAAGGACTTCTTTCTGTTCAGGAGTTTACTACCAGGTTCAATGAGTTGGCTCATTATGCCACTCGTCTTATTAGGGTAGAGGGAGACAAGGCTTTCTTTTATCTGGGAAAGCTTTCTCCCCAGATAAAGGGGAAGATTAGTAGAGGTTCCACTTCCTTTGTCTCGATTTATAATGATGCCATCTGGGCGGAGAGTTCTATCAGGGAGATTGCCGAGGAAGCTCGTGCTTCTTATGTTGCTCCTAATGCCTTTGGCAAGAGACCTTTATATCCTTCTTCCCGACCTTCATTTTCTCCCTCTTTTCCAAACAAGCGGAGAAACTTTCAGAGTGGACCGGCTAATCAGAGAAACCGTCCATTTATTCCGAGTACCAACAACGACCTTAAAGGTCGTGTCTGCTTTACATGCAAGATGCCTATTCACCCTGGTGTTGGTTGCTACAACAAGCCGTTTATATGCTTTATTTGTCAGAAGTCAGGGCACAAGGCGAATGTATGTCCTGAGAGGAAGGGTACGGTGTCTACACCGGTTATTTCTGGGAGACCTAAGGGTCGTATTTTTATTATGAGCCGTGCTGAGGCGGATGCCCAACCCGATAGTGTGACGGGTATGTTCTCGATTTATGATTTACCGTGTTTAATTTTATTTGACACGGGAGCTTCTTTATCTTTTATTTCCATGAGACTATCCGATAAGTTACCGCTTAAAGCTTCAGTAGGAGAAACTACTCCTATATCGTTACCATCCGGAGAAGTATTTTGATGTTCTTATCTTCATTCCGACATTCCAATATCCATAAATGGATCTATTTTTCCGGCGAATCTTTTACGTTTTCCTCTTGAAGAGTTCGATATTATTTTGGGCATGGATTGGTTATCTACTAATCATGCTCGATTCGAGTGCCGTGATCAGAAAATTATTCTTAAAAGTCCTTTGGGTGCTCGTATTTCTTATCAAGGGGTTAGAAAGCAAGCTAGTGTGAAGTTAATCTCAGCTATGAAAATGGTGACTGTTTTAAAGAAGGGTCATCAAGCATTTCTATGTGTAGTGACTACTTCCGATTCTTCTCTTCCTTCTTTAAAGGATGTTCCTATTGTTCGGGAATTTCCCGATGTATTTCCCGATGAATTACCCGGGATTGCTCCTGAAAGGGATGTTGAATTTTCCATTGACCTAGTTCCTGGAACTGGACCAATTGCCAAAGCTCCTTATCGTATGGCTCCTTCTGAATTGAAGGAGTTGAGAATCCAACTTGATGATTTAATTGAGAAAGGTTTTATTAGGCCTAGTGCTTCTCCTTGGGGTGCTCCCGTATTATTTGTCAAGAAGAAAGACGGTTCTATGCGAATGTGCATTGATTACCGTGAATTGAACCGTGTCACAATCAAAAACAAATATCCTCTTCCTCGTATCAATGATCTTTTTGACCAGTTAAGGGGTGCTTCTACTTTCTCTAAAATTGATCTTAGATCGGGTTATCATCAGATTCCCGTTCGGGAAGCAGATATTCCGAAGACTGCTTTCAGCTCGAGGTATGGTCATTTCGAATTCAATGTGATGCCATTCGGTTTGACTAACGCTCCAGCTATATTCATGGATCAGATGAATCGTACCTTCCGGGAGTATCTTGATAAATGTGTGGTGGTATTCATTTATGACATTCTGATCTTTTCAAAATCTAAGGAAGAACATGCTATTCATCTTCGAACCATTTTGGGTGTTCTTCGACGCCAAAAGTGGTATGCTAAGTTCTCCAAATGTGAATTCTGGTTGCCCGAGGTATCTTTCCTTGGTCATGTTATTTCCAAAGACGGTGTTATGGTCGATCCAGCTAAAATTGAGGCAGTTATGGATTGGAAAAGTCCGAAAAATGTGTCCGAGATACGGAGTTTCCTTGGTTTAGCGGGTTATTATCGTCGGTTTGTGAAAGATTTCTCCAAATTAGCAAGACCGATGACTCAATTGCCAAAGAAGGAAGCAAAGTATATTTGGACCGATGAATGTGAAATTGCCTTCTTAGAATTGAAGAAGAGATTGACTACCGCACCGGTTCTAACTTTACCAGATGATGAAGCCGAGTATGATGTGTATTGTGATGCTTCAAAGCATGGTTTGGGATGTGTCTTGATGCAGAATAGAAAGGTTATTGCTTATGCGCTCGGGGGGGGGGGACACAAGCCTCAGGGGTTCATGAGTGACTACCCGACTCATGATCTTAGTTAGCAGCTGTAGTACATGCCTTGAAACTTGGAGACATTATTTATTGGAGTTGCATTGCCGAATTTACACCGATCATAAGAGCTTGAGGTGCATTTTTACTCAGAAGGAATTGAACATGAGGCAGAGAAGATGGTTGGAGTTAGTGAATGATTATTATGCTGAGTTGATTTATCACGAGGGAAAAGCAAATGTCGTGGCAGATGCTTTGAGTAGGAAGACTAGTCATTCATTAAATGCTCTTGGTACCTTACCCGATGAACTAGTAACCGAATTTCAGAAGCTTCAGATACAGTTTGTTGGGAAGGGATTTGATTATCTTGGTGCTTTGACCGCGGAACCTGATTGTTATCGAGAGATTCGTACTTGTTTACCGGAGGATGCTACTTTTATCGCCATTCGAGCAAAAATATCACTTGGGCAAGCAAAGGATTGTGTGGTGGATAATGATGGCTACCTTCGTTACCATGGTCGAATATATGTTCCGAGAAGTGCCGAGTTGAGGAAGAGAATTCTTGATGAAGCTCACCTTTCTCCTTATTCTATCCATCCTGGTGGCGACAAAATGTATAAAGATTTGAGACCACAATACTGGTGGCCTAGGATGAAGATTGAAGTGAAGGAGTATGTTAGTCGATGTCTTACTTGTCAGAAGGTGAAGATTGATCATCAAAGACCCGGAGGTTTGCTGCAACCTTTGGAGATGCCTCTGTGGAAATGGGAGTCTATTTCTATGGACTTCGTGATGGCCTTACCTACTACTTCTAGTGGAAAGAATGGCATCTGGGTTATTGTAGACCGTCTGACCAAGTGTGCTAGATTCGTGCCTATCAAAGAAACTTGGAGTATAGATATCTTAGCCCGTGCTTATGTGGATGAGATAGTGCGTTATCATGGAGTGCCTAAAAGTATAGTTTCAGATCGTGATCCGAGATTCTGTTCCCGATTCTGGACAGCGTTGCAAGAAGCCATGGGTAGTAAATTGTTGATGAGCACAGCATTTCATGCCGCTACTGACGGGCAAACTGAGAGAACGATCCAAACCTTGGAGGATCTTCTTCGATCTTGTGCTTTAGACTTTCATGCATCTTGGGAGAAGAGTTTGCCTTTGGTGGAATTTTCTTATAACAACAGTTATCATGCATCTATCAAGATGTCACCTTATGAGGCTTTATACGGTAGGAAATGCCGTAGTCCGGTTTGTTGTGATCAAGTGCAAGATGATCATATGTTGAGTCCCGACATCGTGACCGAAACAATTGATCAAGTTCAAGTCATTCGAGAACGAATGAAAGCCGCTCAAGATAGACAGAAATCATATGCCGATGTTCGTCGTCGACCGCTTGAATTTGATGTTGAAGACCGTGTATTCCTTAAAGTATCACCAATGAAAGGAGTGAAACGGTTTGGAGTGAAAGGAAAGTTGAGTCCTAAATATATTGGACCGTTTCGTGTGCTTAAAAGAGTTGGTCCGGTTGCTTATCGTCTGGAATTGCCTCCGAACTTGAGCAAAGTTCATGATGTGTTCCATGTTTCGCAATTGAAGAAGTATATCAGTGATCCGAGTCATATTATTCAATAAGAAGTGTTGGACTTGGAACCTAATTTGGCTTTGGAAGAAAGGCCGATTCGTATACTTGAAAGGGCTAACAAACAACTCCGAAACAAGGTGGTGCCTTTAGTTCGTATCCTTTGGCGTTGTGGAAACGTCGAATCAGAAACCTGGGAACCCGAAGCTAAAATGTTAGCTAAATATCCCGAGCTCTTTGCTTGAGGTAAATTTCCTTCTTTCTTTCCTCTTTCTATTCGATTTAACCATTCGAAGATTTCGTACCTTCTACCGATATTCTTGATGCTGACGAGAACCTGCCGTTCCGTAGATAAGACCCCGTATTTTGTTACAAATATATTTTTAACAAGTTTTGAAATAGACCTACATATATGTTACGTTCCTTCTTCTAAGTTTCGGGGACGAAACTTTTTAAAAGGAGGGGTGATTGTAACAACCCGAAAAGTACCCAATTTGCTTAAGCAATAGCTTATGGATACTTTTCAGTAGAACTTAAGTTTTTAATATAGGAATTTTGTTCCGAGTCGTATTTTGAAATTCCGCGTTCGTATTTGGAATTTTTGAGAGATTTCATGAAAAGACCGTTTTTGGTCAGCTTTGACTTTTCTTGACTTTTAAATCGTCTTTGACTTTTTCTTGACTTTTTAAAGTCGTCAATTACTTTTCTTGACTTTTAAAGTCGTCTTAAACTTTTCTGAACTTTTAAGTCCTTTTTGACTTTTTCCGACTTTTTAGTCGATTTCGACTTTCGTTGACTTTTCCCGACTCGTCTCATAAGTATGAAGACCGAAATTTTATTTAAAAAAATAATATTTTTTGATTTATTTTTATTTAGAATTATTAAGATTTATCATAATTTAATATAATTATTTTTGAATTTATTCGGATTACGAATAACGTTTACGGTTTTAAACCGAACGTCATTAACTATGCCCCGACGCATCGTAAGCGCGCAACAAAATCGAAACTCCGACTTTGGCATGAGTCCCCACCGCTCGGCCATGATCATCGTTTTCCACCACATTGGATCTTTTAATTGATTCGATTAAAATATACAAATATATAGATATTTGTTCCTTTTATCGATCCGTCAACGGAGATTACGCAATCGAGCACAAACAGACCGAATCACCTCAAACCCCGGCTCCTTAATTCCCTCTAATAGCCTTGATATTTTGATACTTTTGGGTTACAATATCAGATATCTAGATCACTATTTGCTTTATCGCTCATTAACGAAATTAACGCAAACGCTTCGAATCAGACCCGACAATCACAATTCCACACTGCACCACTTACCCACTCTTTACCTTGATATTTCCTTATTTCATGTACCATATCATAATACTTGTATAACTTTAATCGTAAATTATATTTTAATCGTTTACCGTAAAACAATTATTAAACGCGAGTGCATTACGGAACAACAATGTCAAAACTCGAACCTTAATGTGTCTATAACAAAACGGCACCCACAACATACAAAAACCCCATATGACTCCAACAACTTTTCATTTTACAACCAAATCAAAATAAGATCAACCTCATTTTATTTAACTCGTTCTTTCGCGTTCTTCTTCCACATCGTTCCTTCTTTAGTTCCTTCATCGTTCTTGAGCACAACATCCGAAATTCTTCATTTCTTATTAAATCCTTCCTAATATTATATTTCAGACTCTCCCTCTTCGTCCTCATCTTCTAGTACGGTTTATTTTCAATTCCGTCAAGATCGTTTTCACATCATTTAATTATTGAAAATTTACAGTTTTAAGTTCTAATAATTGTTTTTCTTGTTATTTCTTATAGGGGAAGAGTTTGAAGACGAATTTGGGGACTCTTATATTTTGGGTGAAGACTAGTAGAAGGGTTTTCTTATTTATAGTTTCTTATATTTTGTGCTAAGTGGATTTTGCTAGCTAAGGTAACATTTCCGATTTACTCGACGAATTAATGTCACATAGCCTTAGTTTTATTTTTAGAGGTTTTAGTTTATGTTCATGTTATGGTTCTTTAGGATTTGAGTTAGTAATATAGTCTTTAGTTTTATTTATTTGGATTTTGGTTCATCTTTATATTTTTGGTTTATGTTTTATGATTTATGGATTTTTAGTTAGTAATATGTTAAGTAGTAATTATTATGTTGTTTTATGATTTTTGATAATTTTTATGTTGTATGGAATTTTATTGTTGTTTTATGATTTTGATGATATTTTTATGTTGTATGGAATTTTATTATTGTTTTATGATTTTAGATGATTTTTAAGTTGTAGAGAATTTTTATGATGATTTATGGTTTTTGATGGTTTTTGAGTTGTAGGAAAATTTATGATGATTTATTATTTTTGAAGAATTTTAATTATTTTACTAAGTTATGATTTTTAGGTTGTTTAGAGAATTTTAACAAGTTTGTTGTTATTGATGAATTTTGATGATTTTTAACAAGTTATAATTTTTATGGGGTTTATGAAATTTTAACAAGTTTAGTGTTCTTGACAAATTTTGATGATTTTAATAAGTTATGATTTTGTGTGGAAGATTGTTAAAATGGTTGTTTGATGATTAAAAACAAGTTTGGAATTGATTTGGGGTGTTTGATGATTGAACCGAGAAAGGGGCAAGAACCGGGTCCAACCCAGACCGGTCCAGGCCGGTTCAGACCCGGTCTGGGTTGGTCAAGGTGGGTCCGGGTTTTGGTCTTTGGGTTGTGTCGATGTTTGATTGATTGGTTGTTGTTTTGACGGGTTTTAAATACGTTCAAGCATGCGGGAATTATTAGGAAACGGTTTTAATGAAAGTTGTAAAAATCTGCCATTTTTCAGCCAAAACAGCCGTGGGGCCCAAAACAGGCCCATGTGGGTCCGGCCCAATTCAGCCCGTGGGTCCCACCTTGGGACTCGTGACGGTTTTTGAGTTATCGTCATTTTTATCGTGTTTTGTCATATTTAGCAAGTGGGAAATGTTAATAAGTAAAATATTTAAATTAAAAAGGTTTTCCATAAAATTATTATTTCTCACATGTTAGAAATTATAAGACGAGATCGTAGTTTAATTAGATATTAGTTAAGTCAAACGGGGTTTTGTTATAATGTAATAAGGTGACGAAGTGTTACATTACAAGGGGTGAATAAGACTCATAACATTGGGGGTATGGAGTATGTTGATTTTATGTCTATGTGATAAAGACTCTGTTTCTAGCCGGTTTGATCCAACGGGTTTGGTCAAACTAAGATCTAGTCAGCCCCGATTTGACTGATTACCCGTCGCGGGACTCGGGTCGGGGATTTGTCTTCAAGTATGGTTGTATTTAATTAATGAATTAGCCTTAGTAGATATGAGGCGATATGATATTTGATTATTATTGATATGCAATTAGTCACATGATAGAATGTTTTCCTGTGACTGATTTATTCTATGGTTGGTGTCGTGTTGACTAAGTACCCATAGAGAATTATGGATATATGGCGTCTTGACCATTCTAATTCTAAATGAGTAGCTTGGACCATGACATTGATAGGTCCGTACTGTCCTTAACGAGTATATAGTTCACTGCTTGATAGCTTTTGTGTCCCGGCTTGGTGGGTTTATATCCAAGTCGGGGCATGGCTGCCTTATCCATTTTGGGACTGGAGCCAGCTTAAGTACTAGCCATCTCTGCTTGGGGGGTCGCCTAGTAGAGTTTCTCATAGACGGTTATGTCATGGGACGGGGAACGGAATAGCTGTTGTCGCTAGGTCTGATCAGTCTAGGACTAGGATGTTTTTCCTACCTTGTGGTATAGCCTCGAGTTACAGAAGTCGACTATTGACTGCCCTAAGAACTTATGCCTGTTTGTAGACGTATTGATCTTTCATGTATGTATGATTCTATGAGTTCTAGAAGGTGAGATGCAAGCCGGCTAGGATTGATAGAGTTTGGATTCCTGATTGTTAACTGATTCACATGATTACGTGTTGATTAGGGTTTGAGTGTATCAGGGCCATGTTACTTGGTAACCGCTGAGCCAGCATACCAGCTTCCCTACCTCGGTTATATTTTATTATCGGTTTCACATGATAGCTTTCACATGATAGGTTATGTGTTAGTTATTTGTTTCATAACATGAAAAGCATATCATATATGTTTAAGTTTCGTATTTTCCATATACATTGCTTTTATGTTATTCATGTTTCATTAAACTCGACATTTCGTGGCTGGGAGAACTCGGAGTTACTCCCCACTGACTGTGGCTTCCGTGTTTATATTTAATGCGGTCGAACAGGTGGTGATGCATATTTTGGGGTACATGACGAGCTAGCGAGCGAAGTATTTTACCTTGGACCTATATTCGGTTCATAGTTTGTATATTATTAGATACACTTTTATTTCCGTATTTATACGGGAGATATGTCTCCCGTCTTGTACATTTTGTTTGTAGAATATTATTTCCGTTTTGTAAATGACCTTTTTATGTTATGACACCTTCGTTATGTATTATTATATTTCTTTTATGTATTTAAATATATTTTTTTCTTTCCGCAAATTTGAGGGTGTCACAGCCTTTCTAAACGGTGAGCTTGAGGAAGAAGTATATATGGACCAACCTGAGGGATTTGCATCCCCGAGCAATGAAGATAAGGTGTGTAGGCTGAGAAAGTCGATATATGGCCTGGGCTAAAACAAGCTTCCAGACAATGGTATTTAAAGTTTAATGATACCATCACGTCATATGGATTCGTAGAGATTACTGTCGATCGGTGTATCTACATTAAGATCAGTGGGAGTAGCTTTGTTATTTTAGTTGTAACACCCGCAAATGTACCCTATTTTATTTTAATAATATTATATTATTATTAATTAGCGTAATTTTAGAGTTAAATTAGAACTTAGTTTCCCGTGTCTAATTTAGCAAATCCGAGTCCGTATTAGGACTCTACTCAGAATTCCGTGTGGGTTACAGCTTGGGCCACATTTTGGGCCTTTTTCCCTCATTTCCCCACTCACCCTATATAACCCATATTACCCAATTTTCTACTCACCCTCTTCAACCTCACACAAACCACCAAAATCCTAACCACCATTTTTGATCAACTCAAGCTTCACACAACTCATTCATTCCTCACTCAAATCTCTTGATTTTCAACATAATCTTCCTCTCTTATCCTCCTCTACCTTGTGTGGTAATAAAGTTACCGTCTTTCTCATTTTCAATTTTTCCGTCTTTCTCAAAGGTGAATTGTATTCATCTTTTGTGTCCTTGTGTAGGTGGAGACCTTCAGGACCCCGAGAAGGATTATTATCTCGTGGAGGAAGACCTAGAAGACGATTGAAGACGCACAAAGGTAACGGTGAAAGGTTACTCGATATCAATGCGTGTTTTAATGCTTTAATTGACGTTTACCCAATGTTAAGTGACGATTATTATGCAATTAATGTGGTTTGATGTTAGTAAATGTGGTTGGAATTGGATGAGTATCCATAGAATTTGTGTTGGTTGATGTTGTTGATGAATTTCGTGCGTTTGTAGTCCCAGCCGGCCGACCGGCTGGTAACGTGACAGAAGTGAAATTGGTACTTTGATAATTTTTGGTATTGTGTAGTTCCCAGCCGGCCGACCGGCCGCCGGTCTGCCGACCGGCTGGGACACCACTATCTTTTCTTCTTTTCTCACTTTTGGCATGAGTTCCCAACCGGGTAGCCGGCGGCCGGTCACACCCACCGGCTGGGACATCCCTGTATTTTTGGTGTTGATTGAACGTTGCTGTAGCGCCAGCCGGGTAGCCGGCGGCCGGTCCCCTTGACCGGCTGGCACCCCCTGTGTTCCTTTTCCATTTCTTTCCTTATGATCTCATTTATAATAGTTTATACGGTTCGTTTATCGTATAAATTTACGTAATAGCATTAAATATTCATGTTTAGAATATATGATATCCCACTCGCTTATATCGCATGTTTCGTGACGGTTTTGATATGTCCCCCTTTGAGTCGGTTCTACCTATGCTTTGATTTGAGCACGAATCGTTGAGTGCTATGAACTCTCATTTCCCGGTCACACTTTATACCCGTTAGACTTAAATGTCGAAGCGGTAAGGTGTAACCGTGATGCCGTTGTAGTGGCCTTTGAGTTCAGTTGCTTTTGGTTTAATATGGTATCGATAGCAATAGTTGTTTTTCCCATTTGTCGGTCCCCGATGCATTTGTTTAGTGGAGATATGACGACGTTGTTAGGAGGTGAACGCAATGCATTGATCGAACCGACCGTCAAATGTTGTATCCTGGCGAGGTGGTGTCATTGCATGTAGCGTACTCGCTTGACTTTTGACTATAGATCTCTTTCCGCCTCTTTCGCGTGGTTTAGCCGAATTTGGGCTACTCGACGTCTTTGTATGATCGAGTCTTGGATGTGGAACGTCATACCACATGTCGATACGGGAAATGTCTTATCCCGAGAGTCTGACCAGGTTTAGACTAGGACTGTATTATTACCGTCGTCCTACCGGGAGGATTATAGTCTTATGTGTGCAAAACGTCTTATCGTACACGATTCCGGGGAACGTCTTACCCCGTGAACATGTTTGTCTAGGTCATGAGTATACGAGACGTCTTATCGTATACGGTTCCGGGAAATGTCTTATCCCGTGGACTTCCATTGACTTGTCTTGCTTTTGTACATGATGCTAGTGCGTCCCATTTATCGCGAGAGTATGTTACTATAATCGTATGTTTGGATGGATGCCTATATGTTGACTCTTTGTGACCAATGGATGACTTGGCGTGGTTTGTATGTCGAGTCTCTATCTTATCAAGAGTATGCCACTAACGGTGAGATGTAAGCCCTAGTGAGTTTATAGTTGCCTAAGGGCGTCTTCCCCGAGTCTGTCTATAATCTGATGCTTACAATTTTGTACTTCATGCGCCTATATCTTAATATATTGAAATGCTTATTTGTACTTCTCGTAATTCACATATATATACGTATGCTTCTACATGTTTATTACCGTTTATGTATGTTTACTTGTGATATGGCTGAGAGAACCCGAAGTTACTTCCCACTGACTGTGGCGTTCATGTTTCATGAATGAACATGTTGCTTGGCTGGATTTTTCTTGTTTTTGGGTTCGGGTGTGAGTTAGCGAGCGTTGGACTTGACGATTCACCCCTAGACATTCTTAGCTAGTTTACTAAACTGTAAGTTTCTTGAACTCGATGTTAGACATTTCTAATATCATATTACAATTAGTTTACTCATAAACTATTTAGATCTTATGCATGCATAACTAAATAATACAAAGATAAGAAGAAACCTTTTCCTTACATTGAATATGAACATTATGGGCACAATACTTGAACTCTTTTCAAATATTGTTCTTGAGCTTATATGATGAGGATGATCTTCCAAGTTTCAAATTAGAAACTCTCCAATTAGTTGCAACCAAGACTACCGCTTTAATCACTATATAAAATACTACACTAGTATAATATAATAGTCCCTTAAAAATATCACTAATCACTCTATTACTACTCTTAGTAATATTATTAGTAATCTATGAACATAAGATGTTTGAGGCTTCTTAAGCTTATTATTTAGAGTGAGAAGTGGAGAGGTTGAGAGATAAGTTAGTCATATTTGCATATGAGATCAAGTGAGTATTAATAAGAGAAAACACTCCTCTTTTCCTACCCTTGGAGCCGGCACCACACATGCTCATGGGGAAGAGTTTTGCTTTTTGCTTTTGCTCTAAACAATACACTAGCTAAAAGTTTAGGTCTAGGTTTTAATTATTGTGTCTAATTCTTAATTAGAGATACTAATAATACCTAAACCCCTAACCTAGCCCCACTAAAACCGGTGCACCCATATAACATGGGTGTCCATTTTATTTTTGCATTTTTTCATTTGTCACATATGTGACATTTGACATGTAACATGTAATTTAGCTTATAAATGTACATTTAACTAATTTAAATGCAATTTCATAACAAATAAATTAGACTTAACATTTTAAGTCACATTTCATAATTACATGTAAATAAAATGGGTCATCTCATATTTGGTTAATATAATCTACAACAATTTGTAATTATAATCAACCAATTTTGCTTATCTCAAATGTTTCATAAACATAATGCATTCTTACTAATATAACAATTAAATTACTAAAATGAATCTTATTTAATCATATTACAATAAGAAATATTTCTCACTTACAATTTTAACTTGGTTCAATTTAAGAGATTAATTAATCTGTATCACTATACAATTAATTAATGTACATGATTAGGGGATTGTCCTTTAGGTGTGACCTTAAGGGATCAACTGATCACTACCGTCATACGACAGTAATGTCAAACTCAATTGAGCCAATCGTTACCGATTTATGTTGACCAGATGACTATAATTTTCATCATCCCTTTGCATTCTTATTATTGAGATTTAATTATGTGATCGCACTATTGTTGAGGACATTTTCTCCAACAATCTCTCACTTGTCCGAGACAAGTGTGCGTCACCAATTCTCTTGTCCTATTACGATCTCCCACTCAATGCAAGGTGTCTTGCAGGTCGTACTTGTGACAACCCTCGCGGTAGCGGAAATAAAACATAACAAACATGCAATTTATATAGCGAAAAATAAGATATTTTTGAAACTTTTAACATGCCAAAAGAAAAGTACGAGGAATGTCAAAAATTACAAGCTAAATTATAATATACTACAAAGAGATGTAGTCTCTCAAAACGTTATCAAATATCAAAGTTGTTTAGCAAAACTAGCTAAGAAACGTCTAGGGCTGAATCGTCGAGGGCAACGCCCGCTAGCCCACACCCGAACCCAAAAAGACAAGCAAAATCCATCCAAGCAAGGTACTAAAATATTTAATCGAGAATAGTGGACGTAGGCTTCGGGGTGTGAAGCTGAACCACTTCAAAATTCCGCTGTGCATATTTACTTATCGTTTTTATTGTTTTTAATATTGTGTGATATTTGCATTATTTGAATTTAATCAATAAATTCAAAAATATAAATATCATTCGATCAAAGTCGAAAAAGTGGTAGATACTCAATTCACCCCCCTCTTGAGTATTTCCAAGGGATCCATAGACTCTTCAATTGGTATCAGAGTCTCGTGCTCTTGATTGCCTAACATCAAAAGAGACTAATCCGTCTTTATTTTTGTTAAGTCTTTTATTTTTATTTATTTTTCAAAAATATTTTATTTTCTATGGATTCCAAATATATTAAGTGTCCCGTCTTTGATGGGAAAAATTATGGACTTTGGAAAAACATGATGAGTCATTACATTAAGGGTCATGATTGTGAATGCTGGAAAATTATTCAAAAAGGTCCTATAAAATTTTTAGTATCTTCCGCTGAAGGCATCGCCCATGAAAAGAACGAGGATGACTATACCGAGGCTGAGTACAAGAAAGCTGAGAAAAATTCAAAAGCTATGAGTCTTTTGAAAAATGGCATAACTCACACTGAATTTGATCGCTTTTCTTCATGTACGACTGCCAAGGAAATATGGGATAGTCTTGAACTAGCCAATGAAGGTACATCTCTTGTGAAAAAGCATAGAGTAGACTTGCTTATTCAACAATATGAATTGTTCTCTATGGAGGATGATGAAAGCATAAATAGTATGTCTGCTCGCTTTTCCAATATTACCAATAAACTCAGAAATCTTGGTAAAATATTTGAGTCCGAGGATATTGTCAGAAAAATCTTGAGAAGCTTAACTAAAAAGTGGCAACCCAAGGTCACTACAATTGAAGAAGCTAAAGATCTAACCTCACTCTCTTATCAGGAATTGCTTGGCTCACTTATGGCGCATGAACTTACTCTTAATAAGCATGCAAGTGAATCAAGTAAAGGTAAAGGGATAGTTCTAAAATCTACTTCAAGCGATGATGATTCTGACATTGAGGATGATACGATTACTTTTGCTATTCGTTTTAAAGATTCTATTTTTAAGAAGAGGCAAGAGCAATCAAAAGTTGACAAAAAACCTTGTGGTTCGAATGTATTTTCATTGAATAAAGGTTGTTTCAAATGTGGTGATATTGATCACATGATCAAAGATTGTCCCACATGGAAAGAAATAAAATCTAAAGCTAAAAGAGAGAAGACCAAAAAGCAGTATAAACAAGTTATGCTAGCATCCCTTTGGGGAGAACTGGATTCAGAAGATGATGAAGACTCTGATGATAATGATGGTACTCGAAGAAGGACTGAAGTGTGTCTTATGGGAAATTCAAGTACTTCAGACCTTGAAGATGAATACGACGAGGTAAATTTTATTTGTCTTAAGAAGCAAGTAAAGAAATTGTAAAAAAAATTCACTCATTGAATTTTTGAGAAAACTCTTGATCAATGCCGTGAACAAAATCTTGAATTAATTGATTTGAAAGAACAAATTCTTGACATTGCTGAAGAAAATCAAGTTTTAAAATCTAAAGTTAAGAAATTGAGTTCTAAAGTTACATCTGATTCAGCTATAACTTTGGAATAAATTAAGTCTAAAAAAACTATTTTAGAATATGAGGTTATAGCTCAAACAACTATAACTTCAGAACTAAGAGAGAAAAATGATTTTCTATAATCTAAGGTTATAGCTAATGAAGCTATAACTTCAGATCTAAAAGAGGGAAACGATTTTCTAAAATCCAATGTTATAGCTTGCGAAGCTATAACTTCGGAATTAAAGGAGGAAAATGATTCTCTTACTCAGCAATTGAAAGATTTGAATTCTAAACTAATTGATATCAAGAAACAACACTCTATGGAAGTCACTCTACTAAATCAAAGATTTCTAGATTTTCGCAAAAAACATTTAGAGAGTGATGTTCCTAAAGAGACAGAGACTGACCATAAAGAATGTAAAAAAGAAATTGAGTATCTAAAAGATTTACTTAGACATGCTAGAAAGGTCTATGATAAGTGGGAAGGTAGCACTAAAGTTCTTAATTTCCTGGCCGAGCAATCAGATAATAACATGAAAATGGGATTAGGACATGAGTGCTATGGTCGTAGAGATCATGATAAATGCAAATCTAGCCCTTCTGATCGTGATTTTAGGAAGAGGAAATATGTGGATTTACCAGAGTATTTAATATGTACTTACTGCGGTAAATCTGGCCATATCCTAAATTCATGTGTCAAGCGACAAGTTGATCTAAATGAAGGGATTAAATTTGTCAAAGAGTTGGTCTCTAATGAAGAAGAAATAGAAGAAGAGAAGGAACATGTAGAGGTTAGAGGTGATGAGTTTAGATGGAATTATGACGGTGGATTTACACATCCATTAAACCGTGCTTATAAAAGAAAACCTCATGCTACTACTTCCAATGCTAAATCTAACCATCCTACCCGACCTAGTATTAAACAAGTGAAACCTAGATACACTAACACTAGTCGATCTAGTTTACCCATTAAAAAGAAAATTGTGAGACGGGTTTGGGTTCGTAAAGATGAAATATTTCGTGTTACTAACAAGAAAGGACCCAACTTAGCTTGGGTACCAAAAATTCGAAATTAAATTGTTTGCAGGCTAAAGTGAGATGGAGCAATTACTATTCATGAATAATTTTTATTGCTACAGAAGCTACTATATATAACCCCAAGCTTGAACTCAGGGGGAACAAAAGATGATTTCTGAATCTTACTTATGAGAAACGATGCTCACGTTACTTAGGTATGTGCTTTAACTATAAGAATTTAATTTTGTTTTTGTGTGTAATAACAAAAAAAACATTAAACGATTCTTTCGAATACCTATATAATACTTTGAACAATACCCTTTTTTAAAACTCAAAATCAGACATTAATTTCTTACGAGACCATGTGAAAAAGGGGGAATATAAAACTTGAGTTTTGTAGTACTGAGAAACAATGGGACGATATTTTGACTATGTCTTTAGCTAGAGAACGTTTTAAGACGTTACGATTGGAAATTGGTTTAATTGGTGGCATCTAAAACCGTCAAAAATATTTATTTTCCTTACATGACTGACTAGTTTTAGACGAGATTGTATGACTGTGTCCGTATTTTCCGCTGCTATATATAATTGATGATGAAGTGTGTATTATATTATGAGATTGATTGATATAGTAATCGCTTTGCATAAATTAATTACGTAATTTTGTTACAACCAATATTTATTCACATAATAACATTCCACTCAAACTCACCCTTACTCAAATTAATTCATCAATCACCCGCCTTCAAAATATTGCTTTTACAGTACAAGAAAACCTCACAATAAAATGACCCATGTCTTCACCTGTGAAAAGGACACAACCCATCTTTTACCTTCACATCCACCGTCCCAAATACCACACTGTTGGAAATACGTACCTCAATAGCGGAATGGTACGGAAGATCGACGTGCCGACGTTCTGTCCACGAAACCCGAAACAGATGGCTACTAGAGTCACCGTAGGTAGTTCACACCCCAAATCCCAAAAGCTCAAATAATGGTGACTTTGTTGTGATTGTGTATTACTGTTTTGTGTATTTGTGATGTGTCTAATTCACACAGAATAAGCTTAATTTATAGGCTCCAAAACAACAGTTACAAGGAGGTGAATAATGGGATATAATGACCATTAAAACTGATTTAATGGGTCATTATCTCTTCTTAATTCTGTCATAATAAGGCTCCTTGAGATGCCTTGTAACAGCCACATTAAAGTGGCCGTTCAAATTACAATACTCCCACTCGGCCACACGACCGAGTCAATCCTCCCACTTGGTCACACAGCCAAGCTTAACACAATACATCGTAACAAAACTATCAATCACATCTCATACAGGAAGATGGGGTGTGCGACCATTATATAGCAAGTAGTGTTATATTAAGTCACCATCAAAACTAACATAACACTTTCATAATAATGATTCCCCAGATTATTCAAACAACACCGCAGCATACACTGTCCCTTTATGCTATAACATGTTACGTAGTTATACTCACAATATAACCGCCGGCCGGGCTTAACATGGTGTAGTTGAATTAACCATTCCTTAGACACTAATGAAAATCTATCTTAACTTGACTGCTTTCCTAACATGACCCGTTGAACCAACGACTTTATGATTCTCCGAAATCACGTTAAAGTAGCAACATCAAATCTTAATTTCATCTCACAGCTCCAAGTCAAAAAGGGCTTCGTCCCAAAATAGGACACCTGAGTCCAAAGGGCTCACACAGCAACAGATTAGGGAATTATCTGTCACTCCTTTCGGTCGACAAAACACACATAGTATGATATATGTGTCACAACATAGCTCCCACTACGGTGGGCATGCCACTCTTCTATGTCGTGCAAATCAAAAGTCTAGATACTACATAAGTTTCTAACCCGAGTCACCTGATTGACATACTTAATGTTCAATCCTACACTCAAGATTTGGTTTCCAAAGCTTCAGTATGAGAGACATGTATCTCATACTCGACTCTTTTGAAGTTTCATCTTAGACACACTAAGGCGACTATGTAACGAGTCAATAAACTACTTATACTACACAATTATAAGTTAATCATCCATACAAACACTTAGTGCTAACATGACTCAATCTCATCTTGCATGCTCCACTAGCATCAAGGCGATTACCTGTGTGACTAGGTATCATATAGCTTGGTGACATCTCTTACGTGCCTTAACATGCAACAAATGCTTATGAACATTTCATAGAAGAAAAACAAATTTATTCCATAATGCTCAATACAGGTCCATTATCCAATACATGTCAAAAACTTAAAACAAGATTACAAGCATAGACTAAAACCTTTGCAAACCTAAGCTCCTCACATGAGCTTGAAACACATCTCTAGCAATAGGTTTAGTTAACGGATCATCTATCATCTTATTAGTCGATATATACTTAATGGCTATCTCCTTATTCTTTATGGCGTCTCGTACAAAATGATAACGCCTCTTAATATGCTTGGTCTTTCTATGGAATTTTGGATCTTGGGCAAATTGGATAGCAGCAGTATTGTCACAAAACATTTCTACAGGTTCATCAACTTTAGGAGTAAGTTTCAGATCCTGAAGAAAACACCTTAGCCACATTGCCTCTTGAACGGCAAGGCTAGTAGCGACATACTCTGCTTCCATAGTCGACAAAGCAATGCAGTCTTGCTTCTTACTGCACCAGGATATTGCACCTCCACCAAGGATAAAAGCATATCCTGAGGTCGATTTAGACTCATCTAAATCACCACCCCAATCAGCATCCGAATATCCCTTCAATCTCAAGTCCCCACCTTGAAAACAGAGGACTAGATCACTTGTACCACGAAGATAACGCATGATTCTCTTGACTCCTTGCCAGTGCGCAGGTCCTGGGTTGCTTTGGAAACGACTTACCAAGCCAACCGCATAGCAAATGTCTGGCCTTGTACACAACATGGCATACATCAAACTACCAATCGCACTAGCATATGGAACATTGCTCATTTGATTCTTTTCTGCATCCGTTTTAGGACATTGATCAAGGCTTAAAGTTTTACCCTTTTCAACTGGAGTGTCAACGGGTTTGGAATTATGCATCCTAAATCGTTCCAACACTTTTTTAATATATGACTCTTGAGACAAACCAAGAAGTTTCTTAGAACGATCTCTCATAATTTCCACGCCTAGGACATACCTAGCTTCACCCATATCCTTCATCTCAAAGACAGAGGATAACCACTTCTTAGCAGCATTAATCATCTCCAAGTTGTCACCAGCTAGGAGTATATCATCAACATACAATGAGAGAAACACAATCCCTTTTGCAGTTTTATTGACATACACACAATGGTCTTCATCTACCATATAGAAGCCAAACTCAGTTATGGCCTCATGGAATCTGAAATACCATCGCCTAGAAGATTGCTTTAGACCATATATAGATCTTTTAAGACGACACACTTTGTCATCTTGACCTTTTGAGACAAACCCAATAGGTTGATCCATATAGATCTCTTCCTCAAGTGTCCCATTGAGGAAAGCAGTCTTTACGTCCATTTGGAACAACTCCAAGTCCAAATGGGCAACTAGGGCTAGCAAAAGGCGAATAGAGGCAAGTCTCACCACAGGAGAAAATGTCTCATCATAGTCTATACCCTCAATTTGGGTAAAACCTTTCGCCACTAATCGGGCCTTGAACTTATCAATTGACCCATCCGCTTTACGCTTGACTTTGAAAACCCATTTGTTCTCAATTGACTTACGTTTAGACGGAAGGTCAACAAGTTCCCAAACTCCATTCTTTATCATAGAGTCCATCTCGTCCTTCATAGCATCCATCCACTCTTGACTATTTGGTGAATCCATAGCTTCTTTAAAAGAAGTAGGCTCATCGATCTCTGTAATAGCGCAAAGGAATGCTCGCTCTTCGATATCAAAATATCGACGAGGAATTCTCCCTCGTTCACTCTTACGTTCCATACCAGTAAGGGAAGAATCTCTCCCACTATCTTCTAAAGACACGGGTTCTTGAACTTGAGAACTAATCTCTTGTTCTATACTTGAGGGTTGAGGACTAACCTCAATTTCAAGTGGATCTTCACAAATAGGCAAATTCCCATCTTCTCGAATTATAGGACTATTCCCATCATTCACACCACTAGACGGGATTTCGCCATCTCTAGTGACATCGAGAGTTCTAAATTCCCCCTCTTCACCTAGAGATGGTTGTTGTAACTCATACAACTCGAGATCTTTCTTAATTTCACCAATACTTGGGAACTCATCCTCAAGAAAAACAACATTACGAGAATCAATCTCAGTCATGCCACCATTAGGGTGCTCACCATACATCACATATCCTTTCGAATGCTCAGGATATCTAACGAACACCATTTTGGTTGCTCTTGGACCAAGCTTGCCATGTTTATGGTTCGGGTTATGCACATAGCCCGCCGAACCCCACGGACGTAAATGATCCAAAGAGGGCTTTCTCTCATACCACAACTCATATGGTGTGAGGGGTACACTTTTACTTGGCACACGGTTGAGAATGTAAGTTGCCGTAAGCAACGCATCTCCCCAATAACTAATTGGTAGGTTGGCTTGAGCCATCATCGACCTAACCATGTCAAGTAAAGTACGGTTCCTTCTCTCCGCAACACCATTTTGTTGTGGAGTATGAGGAATCGTAAGTTGTCTACGTATACCCTTTTCCTCACAATACCCTTTGAACATATCAGAAAGGTATTCCCGACCACGATCAGTTCGAAAAGTTTTAACTTTTCGATCCAATTGGTTCTCAACTTCCGCTACAAAACGCTTGAACGTATCAAGTGCTTCATAACGACGAGATAACAAATACACATAACCAAAATGTGTATAGTCATCAATGAAAGTGAGGAAATATATAGCACCATGACGAGCCCTTACATTTAAAGGCCCACAAATGTCAGAATGGATTAGCTCTAAAGGACATGAAGCTCTTGAAGCCTTACTAAAAGGATTCTTGCTTGCTTTACCAGCTAGACAAGGCTCACATATGGGCAACTTAACCCTAGTAAGCCGGTCTAAAAGACCATCTTTAGCTAGTCTGTTCATTCTTTCTTGGCCAATATGACCAAGTCTAGCATGCCATTTAACAGAATCAGAATCAACATCATAATGAGAAACAAAAGCATAGGATGAATTATCATAAAAATCATCCAAGTCAAGTACAAAGAAACCAGTTTTCAAAATACCACGGCCAAACAATTCGCCATGATACAAAATATCCAAACTACTGTCTTTAAAATTGAAAACAAAACCTAATTTCAATAAACTAATTACTGAAACTAAGCAACATCGCACCCCAGGTGCATAGAGGGCATCATGTAGAAGCATTGTATTGCCTCCACGTAGCTTTATTTGATAGGTTCCAGTTCCAAGGACATCTTCCTCACTACCGTTCCCAAGCATGACGGTTTGTGAACCCACGGGAAAACAATGATAGTCCACAAAACCATCACGATCACGAACTATGTGCTTGCTCGCCCCCGTATCTACAATCCAATTAGGAAGAGAATTAGCAACTAATGCATGGGAACATACAAACAAATCATGATCATTAGAGGAGAAAAGTACCTTCTTTGGCTCAGGACAATTTTGAGCAAAATGACCTTTCTTCTCACAGTTATAGCACTTCACACGCGCTAAATTGACCCTTTTAGGCTCTTTTGCCTTTTGTTGCTTTTGAACTCCATCTTGTGGTCCATTTGGCTTTGTAGGGCGTCTCCCTTTCTGGCCCCTCTTACCCTTGTTGTTCTTAAACTTATTATGAACAACAAGTGCAGCAGCAGGAGTATGTGGTTTGAGCGCCTTTTGACGCTCCACCTCCATTTCCACATGTTTGGCAAGTTCAGTGAAAGTCTTGATATTTTCACTGTGAGACATGAGGAGCTTAAAATTTTTCCACTCCTCAGTGTCGGAGGGAAGAGAGCGAAGCACATTCACCACTTGCTCCTCATCGGGCACATCTCGCCCAGCAGCTTTCAGATCACGTATCATGGCACTCATGACACGTAAATGTTCAGTCACATTGTGTTTAGGATCAATCGAATAATCCATCCACTTCAGGTTCAAAGCACGGAGCCTTGTCGCCGAGGTTTGACCAAACACGATCTTAAGCTTATCACACATGTCCTTAGCAGTAGGACACATTTCAAACTCACCAATCAAATCATTGTGCATGCAAAACAACATAGTAAAGCGTGCAGAACGATCCTTTTTGAACCACTCATCATAGAGTTTCAAGTTTTCATTATATTTAGCCATATCCTCAGGTTTCTCAGGTTCCTGAGGCTTAGCCACAGTAGTAGTCAAAGTTTCAAGTACCTCACGTTCATTAAGAAGATACTGAATCTTCCTACGCCAGATGTCATAGTTAGTACCATCTAGCTTTTCAGTTGTGGACAAATCACCAATCATATTTTTAGCCATCTACAAGTATATATTAACAAAATGGACATAAGGCACGGTCGGAAAAATTAAAGTACCCCAAGAATTTTATCATTTATATCACATGTTCGAAAATTTCGCCAAGCTCATAATCATCACACAATTACATAAATAATAAAATTCTTATAAAAATTAATCTTTCCTCATAAAATTATTACGAAACAAATCCGTACATCATAAAATTTAAGCTAAACACATTAGCATTACCAAAAAGAAAATATCTCCAAGACATTAATCTTATAAAAAAAACAATTATGTAAAACATATTTACACAAGCTATTTATTTCGCAATATTATAATAAAAGTAGTACAAAAAATATATGATCGCAAAATAATCATAAGTAGTACAACATATTTACACAAAATACGTATATAATGGTTTAGTAAGTAGTACAACACAAGTAGTACAATAATAAGTAGTTAAACATTAACAAGCAGTAAGTACACATAACTAGTACAAGTCAAAAAGAGAAACACACTGCCAAATGTGTCATTACACAAGTATACTCACAAATCACAAACAAAGAATAATAATAAAATACAACCTTCTTTCCTCTTTCCTGCATCACTTAGACTTATTCATTTTTCATTCTTACGGAGAACAAATAAATCTCCATTTCAATAAATCTCCATTACAAAACAAAACCCACCATCGATACCCAGTCGACTGAGCCGCCTTACGTCCTCAGCCGGTGTCGGTGCGTGACACACACGCGCCCTTCCTCGGCATCAGACGGTGGTTCGTTACCCAGATCGTCGCCTTACAAGTCGACTGAACCGCCTCACTTCCTCAACGCGCCACAGCCGATGTCAGTGCGTGACACACACGCGCCCTTCCTCTGCATCAGACGGTGGTTCGTGTCATACACGAAGCACGGTTTTGACTTGGGTATATTCAATGGTCACGAAGATCGAAGACGAAAACGGGTAAGAATTCATTATTCTCAATATTGACGATGGAAACCAGAGGAGGCATAGAAGTAATACAGTATATATAAAAAAAAAAAGTTCCTGTTAATCCGAGTCCATTTTATGTTTCATATAAACAAAAAAATAATCTCATACAATTGTTATTAAAACAACAAATATTTTACTATAAATCTGTTCGGGACAGAAGCCGACAAGTTCGGCTCTGATACCACTGTTGGAAATTTTTAAAAGAGTTTTATTATTTATGTTATTGTGTGATGATTATGAGCTTGGCGAAATTTTCGAACATGCGATATAAATGATAAAATTCTTAGGGTACTTTAATTTTTTCCGACCGTGCCTTATGTCCATTTTGTTAATATATACTTGTAGATGGCTAAAAATATGATTGGTGATTTGTCCACAACTGAAAAGCTAGATGGTACTAACTATGACATCTGGCGTAGGAAGATTCAGTATCTTCTTAATGAACGTGAGGTACTTGAAACTTTGACTACTACTGTGGCTAAGCCTCAGGAACCTGAGAAACCTGAGGATATGGCTAAATATAATGAAAACTTGAAACTCTATGATGAGTGGTTCAAAAAGGATCGTTCTGCACGCTTTACTATGTTGTTTTGCTTGCACAATGATTTGATTGGTGAGTTTGAAATGTGTCCTACTGCTAAGGACATGTGTGATAAGCTTAAGATCGTGTTTGGTCAAACCTCGGCGACAAGGCTCCGTGCTTTGAACCTGAAGTGGATGGATTATTCGATTGATCCTAAACACAATGTGACTGAACATTTACGTGTCATGAGTGCCATGATACGTGATCTGAAAGCTGCTGGGCGAGATGTGCCCGATAAGGAGCAAGTGGTGAATGTGCTTCGCTCTCTTCCCTCCGACACTGAGGAGTGGAAAAATTTTAAGCTCCTCATGTCTCACAGTGAAAATATCAAGACTTTCACTGAACTTGCCAAACATGTGGAAATGGAGGTGGAGCGTCAAAAGGCGCTCAAACCACATACTCCTGCTGCTGCACTTGTTGTTCATAATAAGTTTAAGAACAACAAGGGTAAGAGGGGCCAGAAAGGGAGACGCCCTACAAAGCCAAATGGACCACAAGATGGAGTTCAAAAGCAACAAAAGGCAAAAGAGCCTAAAAGGGTCAATTTAGCGCGTGTGAAGTGCTATAACTGTGAGAAGAAAAGTCATTTTGCTCAAAATTGTCCTGAGCCAAAGAAGGTACTTTTCTCCTCTAATGATCATGATTTGTTTGTATGTTCCCATGCATTAGTTGCTAATTCTCTTCCTAATTGGATTGTAGATACGGGGGCGAGCAAGCACATAGTTCGTGATCGTGATGGTTTTGTGGACTATCATTGTTTTCCCGTGGGTTCACAAACCGTCATGCTTGGGAACGGTAGTGAGGAAGATGTCCTTGGAACTGGAGCCTATCAAATAAAGCTACGTGGAGGCAATACAATGCTTCTACATGATGCCCTCTATGCACCTGGGGTGCGATGTTGCTTAGTTTCAGTAATTAGTTTATTGAAATTAGGTTTTGTTTTCAATTTTAAAGACAGTAGTTTGGATATTTTGTATCATGGCGAATTGTTTGGCCGTGGTATTTTGAAAAATGGTTTCTTTGTACTTGACTTGGATGATTTTTATGATAATTCATCTTATGCTTTTGTTTCTCATTATGATGTTGATTCTGATTCTGTTAAATGGCATGCTAGACTTGGTCATATTGGCCAAGAAAGAATGAACAGACTAGCTAAAGATGGTCTTTTAGACCGGCTTACTAGGGTTAAGTTGCCCATATGTGAGCCTTGTCTAGCTGGTAAAGCAAGCAAGAATCCTTTTAGTAAGGCTTCAAGAGCTTTATGTCCTTTAGAGCTAATCCATTCTGACATTTGTGGGCCTTTAAACGTAAGGGCTCGTCATGGTGCTATATATTTCCTCACTTTCATTGATGACTATACACGTTTTGGTTATGTGTATTTGTTATCTCGTCGTTATGAAGCACTTGATACGTTCAAGCGTTTTGTAGGAGAAGTTGAGAACCAATTGGATCGAAAAATTAAGACTCTTCGAACTGATCGTGGTCGGGAATACCTTTCTGATATGTTCAAAGGGTATTGTGAGGAAAAGGGTATACGTAGACAACTTACGATCCCTCATACTCCACAACAAAATGGTGTTGCGGAGAGAAGGAACCGTACTTTACTTGACATGGTTAGGTCGATGATGGCTCAAGCCAACCTACCAATTAGTTATTGGGGAGATGCGTTGCTTACGGCAACTTACATTCTCAACCGTGTGCCAAGTAAAAGTGTACCCCTCACACCATATGAGTTGTGGTATGAGAGAAAGCCCTCTTTGGATCATTTACGTCCGTGGGGTTCAACGGGCTATGTGCATAACCCGAACCATAAACATGGCAAGCTTGGTCCAAGAGCAACCAAAATGGTGTTCGTTAGATATCCTGAGCATTCGAAAGGATATGTGATGTATGGTAAGCACCCTAATGGTGGCATGACTGAGATTGATTCTCGTAATGTTGTTTTTCTTGAGGATGAGTTCCCAAGTATTGGTGAAATTAAGAAAGATCTCGAGTTGTATGAGTTACAACAACCATCTCTAGGTGAAGAGGGGGAATTTAGAACTCTCGATGTCACTAGAGATGGCAAAATCCCGTCTAGTGGTGTGAATGATGGGAATAGTCCTATAATTCGAGAAGATGGGAATTTGCCTATTAGTGAAGATCCACTTGAAATTGAGGTTAGTCCTCAACCCTCAAGTATAGAACAAGAGATTAGTTCTCAAGTTCAAGAACCCGTGTCTTTAGAAGATAGTGGGAGAGATTCTTCCCTTACTGGTATGGAACGTAAGAGTGAACGAGGGAGAATTCCTCGTCGATATTTTGATATCGAAGAGCGTGCATTCCTTTGCGCTATTACAGAGATCGATGAGCCTACTTCTTTTAAAGAAGCTATGGATTCACCAAATAGTCAAGAGTAGATGGATGCTATGAAGGACGAGATGGACTCTATGACAAAGAATGGAGTTTGGGAACTTGTTGACCTTCCGTCTAAACGTAAGTCAATTGGGAACAAATGGGTTTTCAAAGTCAAGCATAAAGCGGATGGGTCAATTGATAAGTTCAAGGCCCGATTAGTGGCGAAAGGTTTTACCCAAATTGAGGGTATAGACTATGATGAGACATTTTCTCCTGTGGTGAGACTTGCCTCTATTCGCCTCTTGCTAGCCCTAGTTGCCCATTTGGACTTGGAGTTGTTCCAAATGGACGTAAAGACTGCTTTCCTCAATGGGACACTTGAGGAAGAGATCTATATGGATCAACCTATTGGGTTTGTCTCAAAAGGTCAAGATGACAAAGTGTGTCGTCTTAAAAGATCTATATATGGTCTAAAGCAATCTTCTAGGCGATGGTATTTCAGATTCCATGAGGCCATAACTGAGTTTGGCTTCTATATGGTAGATGAAGACCATTGTGTGTATGTCAATAAAACTGCAAAAGGGATTGTGTTTCTCTCATTGTATGTTGATGATATACTCCTAGCTGGTGACAACTTGGAGATGATTAATGCTGCTAAGAAGTGGTTATCCTCTGTCTTTGAGATGAAAGATATGGGTGAAGCTAGGTATGTCCTAGGCGTGGAAATTATGAGAGATCGTTCTAAGAAACTTCTTGGTTTGTCTCAAGAGTCATATATTAAAAAAGTGTTGGAACGATTTAGGATGCATAATTCCAAACCCATTGACACTCCAGTTGAAAAGGGTAAAACTTTAAGCCTTGATCAATGTCCTAAAACGGATGCAGAAAAGAATCAAATGAGCAATGTTCCATATGCTAGTGCGATTGGTAGTTTGATGTATGCCATGTTGTGTACAAGGCCAGACATTTGCTATGCGGTTGGCTTGGTAAGTCGTTTCCAAAGCAACCCAGGACCTGCGCACTGGCAAGGAGTCAAGAGAATCATGCGTTATCTTTGTGGTACAAGTGATCTAGTCCTTTGTTTTCAAGGTGGGGACTTGAGATTGAAGGGATATTCGGATGCTGATTGGGGTGGTGATTTAGATGAGTCTAAATCGACCTCAGGATATGCTTTTATCCTTGGTGGAGGTGCAATATCCTGGTGCAGTAAGAAGCAAGACTGCATTGCTTTGTCGACTATGGAAGCAGAGTATGTCGCTACTAGCCTTGCCGTTCAAGAGGCAATGTGGCTAAGGTGTTTTCTTCAGGATCTGAAACTTACTCCTAAAGTTGATGAACCTGTAGAAATGTTTTGTGACAATACTGCTGCTATCCAATTTGCCCAAGATCCAAAATTCCATAGAAAGACCAAGCATATTAAGAGGCGTTATCATTTTGTACGAGACGCCATAAAGAATAAGGAGATAACCATTAAGTATATATCGACTAATAAGATGATAGATGATCCGTTAACTAAACCTATTGCTAGAGATGTGTTTCAAGCTCATGTGAGGAGCTTAGGTTTGCAAAGGTTTTAGTCTATGCTTGTAATCTTGTTTTAAGTTTTTGACATGTATTGGATAATGGACCTGTATTGAGCATTATGGAATAAATTTGTTTTTCTTCTATGAAATGTTCATAAGCATTTGTTGCATGTTAAGGCACGTAAGAGATGTCACCAAGCTATATGATACCTAGTCACACAGGTAATCGCCTTGATGCTAGTGGAGCATGCAAGATGAGATTGAGTCATGTTAGCACTAAGTGTTTGTATGGATGATTAACTTATAATTGTGTAGTATAAGTAGTTTATTGACTCGTTACATAGTCGCCTTAGTGTGTCTAAGATGAAACTTCAAAAGAGTCGAGTATGAGATACATGTCTCTCATACTGAAGCTTTGGAAACCAAATCTTGAGTGTAGGATTGAACATTAAGTATGTCAATCAGGTGACTCGGGTTAGAAACTTATGTAGTATCTAGACTTTTGATTTGCACGACATAGAAGAGTGGCATGCCCACCGTAGTGGGAGCTATGTTGTGACACATATATCATACTATGTGTGTTTTGTCGACCGAAAGGAGTGACAGATAATTCCCTAATCTGTTGCTGTGTGAGCCCTTTGGACTCAGGTGTCCTATTTTGGGACGAAGCCCTTTTTGACTTGGAGCTGTGAGATGAAATTAAGATTTGATGTTGCTACTTTAACGTGATTTCGGAGAATCATAAAGTCGTTGGTTCAACGGGTCATGTTAGGAAAGCAGTCAAGTTAAGATAGATTTTCATTAGTGTCTAAGGAATGGTTAATTCAACTACACCATGTTAAGCCCGGCCGTCGGTTATATTGTGAGTATAACTACGTAACATGTTATAGCATAAAGGGACAGTGTATGCTGCGGTGTTGTTTGAATAATCTGGGGAATCGTTATTATGAAAGTGTTATGTTAGTTTTGATGGTGACTTAATATAACACTACTTGCTATATAATGGTCGCACACCCCATCTTCCTGTATGAGATGTGATTGATAGTTTTGTTACGATGTATTGTGTTAAGCTTGGCTGTGTGACCAAGTGGGAGGATTGACTCGGTCGTGTGGCCGAGTGGGAGTATTGTAATTTGAACGGCCACTTTAATGTGGCTGTTACAAGGCATCTCAAGGAGCCTTATTATGACAGAATTAAGAAGAGATAATGACCCATTAAATCAGTTTTAATGGTCATTATATCCCATTATTCACCTCCTTGTAACTGTTGTTTTGGAGCCTATAAATTAAGCTTATTCTGTGTGAATTAGACAACACAAATACACAAACAGTAAATAATCAAATTAAACTTCTAAAGATTCAATTGAACAAAGGCTCTGTTGGCTCGAAGTCTCAATGGCAGCACAAATGGTTTGGAGGAAAGAACAGGAGGAACTTATTAATTGTTATTAATTTTCATTATGAAGAGAATAAGGTTGACGGGGGGAGTTACTGAAGTTGCTATTCAAAGAAGCGATGAGTACCGCAACTCGGGCAGGAATCAATAAAAATTCGATTGAGTATACATGAAGTAAAGGGTGTGATCAGTGCTACTAATTATTATGGGGCAATCCAAAGCCAGCCGTATGAGTGATAAAATTATCTGGTTCATGGGTTTTGTGATTCAAATAACTGCATTTGATGTTAAAAAAAAAAAACCGAGTTGATACGCAGTTAGTAGCGTTTATGGTTCGAGTTGATACCGGAATGATCGAACACATCTCTGTTTTAGTTACTTACTAATGAGACAGTTGAGAGTTACAAATGCAAGGGTCAATGCTTGGTTAATGTAACATAAATTTTAAGAACGGAATTTCCGTTCAAAGGAAAATATATGACTTAGGGGATACTTGGTTAATGCTTGGTTAATGTAACATAAATTTTAAGCTCTGATACCAATTTGGACTGTAAACTATTAAGGCTTGTGAGTTTAGGGGATACTTGATTAAATTTACTAAAACTGAAAGCAAAACAGACATAAATGGAGGCTGTTTTAGAGAGAGTGACTTATGTTAACTGAAACTCAAAGATATGACTTAGAGAACTTCCCCTACAGCATGACACAAGCGAAAGGACTAAAAGACTGGGTTTGAGACAGGTTTAGAGTATTACAGCATTGCACAAACACCCTAGACTTAGACTAAACAGCAAGCAAGCTAGTCACAGCAAAGCACAGACTTAACTTGACTCACAAAGCAAGACACTGATCATACACCTTGAAGATGTATCAGGCTTGGCTCAAACTACAGCACTTAGCACAAGCTTGAAAGATTTGAGAGATTTCTCAAGGTTAATTCATTCATAAAAGTCCCCTCCAAAACAATACATAAGACCCTCCTTTTATAGGGAGGCTGATACAATGTGATCCTTTGGATGTAAAGTCCATCTAAGGGTCAACTTTGGACTTGAACTACTACAACAGATAACTAATTAAGGGCCTCACAAGAGGACGAGTTTAACAACTAACTAGTACAGACACAAAGACACAAAACAGACTGAAGCAAAAAGCAATAAAGCAGTTTTTGGAGTTTTCCTGAAATGGGAAACTGTTGTTCTTGTTGTCTTGCTACCTTGCTCTGGGTGTTTTGCTGCTCCTTGGGACTCTTCAACTCTTATTTGAACTTAGATAAACCTGCCTTGGATGAGGACAAGTTGACTTAGGCAAAAAGAACCCACAACTGGACTTGTACTTTCCTTGCCATGAGGTTCATTGGACTCTGATTTGGACTGCTTGTAACTTGAGATTTTGCTAGACTTCTAAGGGGACTCTCATGGGCAAACTTGTTGATTAATGAGTTGGCTTTATGGTAGGCCATGGTGAGGGTGGCTGGGATGTCCTGGTGTACCTCCTTGGTGCTTGGTTTGCTAACGGGTCTACTGAGCTCTGACAGACATTGTTCCTGGCTTGTGTGTGGAATGTGGACTGGTTGGGACCTTGGCATGACTTGGTGAACCATAGGATGTCTTCCTCATTGTCTTGGCTTGGGTTGGCTTGAATTTGGCTTGAGATGGCCTGATGTTTGGACCTTGTGGTTCGAGCTTCAATCTGAGGGGGTCTTGTGGTCAGGCTTGTGGCTTGATCATCAAGGCCCCTTGGGTGAGCTCCTGCTGCAGCCTCCCCAGGTTGAAAAGGGCTTGACCTCAAGCCCGTGTCTTCCTCTCCCTCAGAGTCTTCATAGAAGGGGCTAAGGTCTCCAACATTAAATGTTCCATGAACTGCATATTCTCCTGGCAGATCAATTTTGTAGGCATTGGGACCTATCTTCTTTATGACTTGAAAAGGACCATCTGCTCTTGGCTCTAGCTTGTTCTTTCTTCTGGAGGGGAACCTCTCTTTCCTTAGATTGATCCATACTAAGTCTCCTGGTGCAAAGTCTTTCTTGGTCTTAGGAACCTTGGCATTCTTCTTGTAAAGATCATTGGTTCTCTCAATTTGTTTTTTGACTGACTCATGGAGTTTTAGCATTTGTTCCACCCTCTTCTTGGAATCATAATGGATCTCTGTCCTGCACACATTAGACAAACTCAAAGGCATTAAGGGGTTAGTACCATAGACCACTTCAAAGGGGGAGTGGCCTGTGGCTGATGATGGAGCTCTATTAAAGGAGAACTCTGCTCGAGCCAGTTTTAAATCCCAATCCTTGAGAGATTTGCTGACTATACACCTCAAGATCCTTCCCAAAGTCTTGTTGGTCACCTCAGTTTGTCCATCTGTTTGAGGATGATGGGAGGTGCTAAACAACGACTTGGTATTAAGCAGCGAGCTTCCATAATGTTCTCCATAAATGGCTCATAAACTTTGTGTCTCTGTTAGACACAATAGTCCTTGGAACACCATGCAATCTCACCACCTCATCAAGATATAGCTCTACCACACTCACAGCATCTTCAGTCTTCTTACAGGCAATGAAATGTGCCATCTTACTGAACCTATCCACAACCACCATAATAGAATCTTTGCCTCTTGCTGTTCTAGGCAATGCCACTATGAAATCCATACTCACATCTTCCCAAGGCCTACAGGGGACTGGTAGGGGAGTGTAAGGCCCTGCCTGGAATGAACTCTTGGCCTTTTGACAAACTCCACACCTCCTGAGCACTATTTGAACCTCTCCCATCATCTTAGGCCAGTAGAACTGATCCTGCAGTATATCCACAGTCTTCTGAACCCCAAAGTGTCCTCCAAGGCCACTTCCATGCACTTCCATGATCAATAGATTCCTATAAGAACCTCTGGGAACACACAGCTTGTTTCCTTTAAACAGGAATCCATTTTGTAGAGTGTAGGGTGAATCAATAGTCCTGGTTCCCTCTTTCCGTGCTAGCCAATCCTCTGCAAAGTCTGGATCCTCCTGATACATGTCTTTCATGAACTCAAACCCAAGAACCCTTTGTTCCATGGTTGATAGTAGGGTGTACCTTCTAGACAATGCATCAGCTACAACATTTTGTTTCCCTTCTTTGTATTTGCTAGAAAAGGTAAATGACTGGAGGAACTCCACCCACTTAGCATGTCTGTGGCTGAGCTTGTGCTGGCCTCCTATGTACTTCAATGCTTCATGATCAGAGTGTAGGACAAAAGGCTTGGGCTTCAGGTAATGACTCCAATGCCTTAAAGCCCTGACAAGAGCATAAAACTCCTTATCATAGGTAGAATAGCTCAGCTTGGCACCATTTAAATTTTCACTGAAATAGGCCACATGCTTCTTCTCCTGGATAAGGACAGCTCCAATTCCCACTCCACTTGCATCACATTCAACCTCAAATAGGCAATCAAAGTCTGGCAACCTGAGGATAGGTGCACTGCACAAGAGTTTCTTCATGTATTTGAAAGCCTGCAAGGCATTCTCAGTCCAAGTGAACTCTCCTTTCTTCATACATTCAGTGAGGGGTGCTGCAATGGTGCTGAAATTCTTAATGAACCTCCTGTAGAAAGATGCTAAGCCATGAAACCCTCTTACTTCAGTGATGTTCCTAGGAACAGGCCAAGACTGAACAACAATGATCTTGTCCTGATCCACTGAAATGCCTCTACCAGACACCACATATCCAAGAAACTTAACTTCCTCAGTCATAAAGGTACACTTTTCAAGCTTCCCAAAGAGTTTACTCTCCTTAAGTATCTCAAACACAACCTCAAGATGCCTCAAATGATCATCCTTGCTCTTGCTGTAGATGAGAGTATCATTAAAGTATACTACCACAAACCTCCCTAGGCAATGCCTAAGCACCTATGTCATCAATCTCATGAAGGTACTTGAGGCATTTGACAGGCCAAAGGGCATGACAAGCCACTCATAGAGGCCATGCTTTGTTTTGAAAGCTGTCTTCCACTCATCTCCTTTCTTGAGCCTCACTTGATGGTAGCCTTGTCTCAAATCAATCTTAGAAAAGAACCTTGATCCACTCAGCTCATCCAACATGTCATCAAGCCTAGGTATAGGGAACCTGTACTTGACTGTGATGTTATTGATAGCCCTGCTATCTATGCACATCCTCCAAGTTCCATCCTTCTTAGGAACCAATAATGCAGGCATAGCACAAGGACTTAAGGACTCCCTTACATACCCTTTACTCATCAACTCTTCAATCTGTTTCTGCAACTCTTGTGTAGCCTTAGGATCATATCTGTATGCTGGTCTATTAGGTAGTACAGATCCTGGCACAAGGTCTATCTGATGTTCAATTCCTCTTACAGGGGGTAAGCCATCAGGAAGTTCCTCTAGGAACACTTCCTTGAATTGATCAATGAGGGGTTTAAATTATGCAGGAACTTCTTTAGACTCCCCTTCCTGAACCTCCTTTGATAGCAGCATCAACACAGGTTGTTCCTCACTAAACTCTTTGACCATTACTGATTCAGATAGGAACAAGACTCCACTAAAGTTTTCAACCATACTGGGACTCCCATAACTCTTCTGATTAGGTGGTAAATGGGCTAATGTCACATTCCTGCTCCCATGTTTGAAGGAATAGGTGTTGCTCCTTCCTTGGTGTATGGAGCTCTTATCAAACTCCCATGGCCTTCCCAATAATAAGTGACAGGCATCCATTGGAACCACATCACACAGTACTTCATCTTTGTATACATTTCCAATGGAGAATGGAACCACACATTGCTTGTCCACCTTAACCTCTGCTCCCTTGCTCAACCATCTCAACTTATAGGGATGATGGTGTTCCTGAGTACTTAGCTTCAGCTTGTCAACCATAATGACAGAGGCCACATTGGTACAGCTACCTCCATCTATGATAAGGTTACAAACCCTCCCTTGTATGGTACATCTACTCCTGAAAATGAGGGATATTTGATCCTCCTCCAAAGGTATCTGTTGTGAATGCATTACCCTCCATAGAACCAGATTGGGGCCTGTATCAGGAAGTGCCACTATTGCCTCCTGATTAGGCTCTTCCTCCTCACTCACCACTTCTTCAACCTCAGGTTCATCCTTCTCATACTCAACTAGACCTTCTTTTTCCCAAGTCTCAACCTCCATTATAGTTAAAGTCTTCTTAGAAGGGCAATCCTTCCTTAAATGTCCATAACCCTGACATTGGAAGCACCTAATTCTGTTCTCAGTCAATGAAGTGCTTGGTTTATGACCCATGATGCCCTTTCCCTTGTCTAAGGTAGGTGGGGGTGCTGTCCTGGGGGTATCAATGGTCCTCACCCCACTGTAAGGTCTGGTTTGAAAAGGTCTAACAGGTTTTGGTGTGACAGGCTTAGCTTTTCCTATCTTTTCAACTCTCAGAGATAGGTTAACAACATCATCAAATGACCACAGAGGTTGCATCCTAACCTTGTTAGCAATGCTCTTATCTAGACCCTCTAAGTACCTAGCAATCCTTTGATCGGTTCTGTCGCGGTCCTGAAACAAAAATAATTTACCCGGACTAGGCTAACAACATAAGGAATGTAATTAGGGAAGTAGGATGTCGATCCTCAGGGAGTACGTGTTACTTATGAATTGTTATGGATTGGTTTTCATTTAAAATCGAGTCACTTGAGTTATTTGTCTGAACTATTAACATAAAATAAAATGACAAGAATATAAATGACGATATGTAAGAACAAATATGTAAATTGCAAAGTAAAAAACCCAAAACAGAAGACATACCCGATCGGGTTGTCACGTACCCGATCGGGGAAATCCTCTGATCTGGATATTAACTACTAAATTCTATCTAAAGACGATATTTAAATAACAATATTGAAAGTCTAACTAACTAAACTAATTAACCAGAGAATAAAAATAATAAAAACTATCTAGGAACGGAAATAAAAAGACGATAAACTAACTAGATAACGATAAAGTAAACTATCTAATAACAGAATTAAAAAGACAATAAAATAAACTATCTAAAACGATAAGGTAAACTAACTAATCAAGTTGATATAGTGAAAGAGAAATACATGTAAAACTAGTTAAAAGCTTCATAGATACCAATATTAGAATTACTTATAATTGTCTAGGCCTTGTAGCGGTATATTCCTTCCGGATTCGTACCGACCTTTTAGTGGGTCCTAACGTCCTTTCAGCATGGTTAAGTCACTAAACCCCTATTGATAGTCCTAATTCCTATCCCAACTCTCGTCATAAAGATAGAAATGACTAATACAAACTATTGCTTATGGCCACTAAACAAAGTTATAGAATTTGACACGACCAAAGGAAGAAACAATTAGATGATTCAATTGGTAACTACTCTTCTTATAATTCGTTCAACTCGTAAATCATTTCAAATATTACAACTCTATTTATTTTATTTACACAATGATAATATTACAATATTAGATTTAATCTGATCTATGTGATTATGTGATTAAGTAGATTAGTAAGAAAAAGATGTATGAAATTAAACTATGAAATATAAATACTAAAGTGATTATGGTGATTATGTTAACAATGATTCTAATGACAAATTTTAGGATTATTTGATTAGGTGAATTATAATGTGGCATGCTAAATAATACTTTGGTTTTAACTAGATTAATTTTAGGTTGATTTCTTAACAACAACAATATTATAAAAATGATACTAATGAGATTATAGTTCATGGTGATTAAAATTGCATACGTAAATAAGATTAGAGAATTACCAAGTCGGAATATGAGTATATAAGAACGAAAGTAAGAACAAATACCCAACCAAATAACAAAAGCTAAGTAAACACTAGGGAAGTACTAAGAAAACTATAAAAACTTGTAAGAAAGTATGCTAAAAGAAATGATAATAGATTATTAGATTATTGTAAAAGTTGATGATAAAAAGATGATTGTTGGATGATTATTGTGTGTAATGATCATTGGCTTTTATAAGGCTGCATGGCTGCTGATCCTCTTGCAAATTCGTACCCTAGTCAATGCATTAAACCACCCATTTAAGCTCGGATTGAAGAAGAGCCAAGTAACGTCTTCTTGCAGGAATACCCGATCGGGTAACAGGCAATCCGATCGGGTTTTTGTGTAAGTCGGATTTTCCGTCTTTTCATCTTAGGCACGGAATCCTATGCCTTAGTCTTTGGTCAATGCACTACGGAATTGGGCTTGGGCTGATCTCCTCTTGACTTGGGTTGAGTTTTCCTTTTAAAGTTCAAAGCCAAAAATCTAAATTGAGTCCATTCGAGGAAAGATGTAGCGGAATCGTAATCAAATCGTGAACTGGCCATCATCAATTCCTTGAAAACTCGTATCCTAGTGTCTTTGCTCCATAAAGTAGGAAAATATAGCAAAACCGCTTCATTTCCTATAAAACGAGTCAAAACACGCAAAACAACTAGAATAGCAGTATTAGCTCGTTAATCACTTAACAAAGTGCATAAATCGTATAGAAATCGAGCTAAAACGGGGGATAAATCAATACAAAATATCACTTATCAAACTCCCCCAAGCTAAACCCTTGCTTGTCCTCAAGCAAATATAACAAGCATAACTAGGACAAGGGTAGCTAACGATGATCAATCTATCATGCAAATCTCAAAAAGTAAGCTCTAATAAGTAGATGAATCATAAACCCACAGCAACAAGGGCGAAAGAAAAATGCGAAACATGGTTGAGATTTACATAACGGCGCAGCATAGAAAATATTCTTCGGACCTTTTCAGCTCTTGCATGATCTTTTTGACAATGGACTCTCACGGTACACTCATCACTCAAATTTTTGTAAAATAGGAAGTATTGGTTCAAATTTGAAGTGACACTCACCTATCTACAACTTATAAGAATGTGCCCGCAGTCTAGTATGGTAGACAATCCGAAATCATTAAGTAAAACTAATCATGATCAAATTATAATGTAAGAAGCTCAAGTAAAGTAAAGAAAAGGCTTGGGAAATTTGGGTAAGAAAGTGGACAAATGAATTTGGTCATGTGGAGCTTAAAGTCAAGCTAGTAATAACCAAATGTGTAGTGGATACTCAATCCAAATCATACCAATTCCCATCGATAATAGTCAAAGCCAAAAGCAGCATATTGGCTTATTAAACATTAGAATCAAGATACAACTTCCCATAACTTTCTTTCTTTTCATTTCATGGAAGCGTTTTCCCTCTTTTCCTTTCTTTTTTTTTTCTTCTTTTTTTTTCTAATGAGCTTTCAATTTCATTTTTCATTTTTCTTTTTCCATAATTTTTCAAAGCTCTTTTTTTTTTTTTTTTTTTTTTTTTTTCTCTCTTTCACCAAAACCCGGAAATCAGTAATCCCGAGACGGCTCGCACCAAATGGTGGAATTATCATAACATCGCAAAAGCACAGAACACCCCTACACAAATAGTTGGTTACTAGCTCAACAAGGGTAGGCAAATTTATAATGTAGCTAGACAGAAGGGTGTTTATTGTGAAAGGTGAACAAGAGATTGAATGGCTTCAAAATGTAGATCATGACAGTAATACTTATAGAAAATGGAATAAAAACCATACTTATGCGTTTTGATGTAACACAGACTATAAGGAGAAACTACTCACTCCTAAACTGGGATCGGGTTCAGATGTACCGACCACTGGAGGCTCTACCTTACAATATGAGTAGCTTGCCAAAGTCAAGATCAAGCTTAATTAAGTCCAAATGCAATTTCCTATCTACTGTGTACAAGACATCCCCATGAATGCACAATTCCTCATAATAAAACGAAACATCAGCTTATAAAAACTACAAAATGAGAAATGTAAGATGGAAATGACCTTTTCTTTTTGTTTTTTTTTTCGAATTTTTTTTATAAAAACTAAAAAGAAACTAAGAAAACTAAACTAAAAAGAAACTAAGAAAACTAAAAAGAAATAAACTAAAAAGAAAACTAAAAATCTAAATGCAATCCTAAATGCAGTTCCTAAATGCAAATCCTCCCCCAAGCTAAAACTTCACATTGTCCTCAATGTGCATGCAATTATAACAGAAACAAACCGAGAAACGGTTGACAGCACATGGAACAGAGAAACGATATGAAATTCTAATGGGAAAAAGGCAAAATAAAACTAAAAATGTGAAAAATAAAGAAAAGGAATAAAATTCTTACAAAATGGCCAGCCTCCCCCAAGCTAGTATAAACAAGGGGAGCTCATCATCAAATCACAAAGGCCACCAGCTACGGCCTCTCCTCTCAGAAGGAGGTGGCTCGGGTTCGGATCCAGAAGCATCTGCATAGTGGGTATCATCTGCAGAATGATAACTACCACGAGAAGGAAAGATCCCGGTTGGGTTGCTGGCTCCAAAGGTCTGATACTCCTCCACTTGGTGATCAGGAAAATCACCTCCATACCCTCCAAACCTCTCTACGCCATAGTCGGTTCCACAATAATCCGGTCCGGTTCGCGGCACACCTGCACCATAAGCAGCACCATACCTCCCCTCGGGCCAAGTATAAAAAGACGGGTGGGGGCCCTCGGGTCTAATCACACCTTGCCTAGCAAAGTGGTCATATATGGGGTGCAAAACAAGCTGTTGGTCGGACTGAATCCTATTGACAGACAATGTTAAAGCTTCAAACATGGCGGCTACATCGCCCTCAGCATGGGTCGAGTGAGAGGATGATCCAACCTCAGGGCGGCTGGATCTAAGCTGAACAGGGGGGTCAATGGGAGTAATATCCCCAACAGGAAGGTAGTAGGTAGGTCGAGGTAAGATAGACTCACCCTCTTGAAGTGGAGGTCGCTGCCGAAGGATTGGAATTTGCTCTTCCTCGGCGGTCAACTTGACCGAGTCACGGCCAGCAATCCTCCAAATCATATGGGGGTGAGAAGCACGAAACCAGTTGAGCTGAACAAAGTATGCATAATCTAACCCATTTCCCATCTCGGTGGGAGGTGTAGTCAATGCCTGAAGGTCGGTGGTGGCTTGGTTAAAGCCACAAAATCCCATAGCTAAGTGAGTGATGAGACCTCCATAGACAATGGCTGTGTTCTTAGGATTAACAGCTTTGGTCAACTGAACAGCAAAATGATACGGTATACTAACAGACCACGGTACATCACCATCCACATTCAAAAATCCTCCTAACATTTCTAACTCTACTCGTCTCACCAAATGAGGTTCAGCACGACCCAAAAAGGTCCATCCCATGAATCTTTGCCAGATTCTAATGGCGGGATGATGTATATGTTGGTGTGGGACATGGTCCCAACGAGAGACAGGGTAAGTCGAAATAGCACTCCAAAGCAGGCTAACATCAAAGCTTTCCGGAGGTGAGATAACAGTGTTTGCAGTGGTGAGACCAAAATAACTAGCAAAGTGCTCCAAGTTCATACTATAATCATCATTGAACAAACGAAACCGAACTTGGGGCATAGTGTTTCTATTTCTAGACCGATGCAACTCGAATGAGCTCAAAAATTCAAGAGTTAATTGGGGGAAAGTCTCATAGCTAAAGTTCATGCTAGCACTCATACTTAGACCCCTAAACAACACTTTAACATGCTCAAAAAGTTTCATATGCCTTAAAGAAGAAACATTGAGGAACTTGGTAGCCCTCATACCTTTGCTTTTTAGAACGCACCATTTTTGCCATTGCTCATGTGAGCTAAATTGTACATCCGGGAAGCTAGGATCATGCATAGCATTCCCTTGATTCTCGGGTTGTTCATTAGCATCAAGCATTTCAATATCCTCCTCTTGTGCTCTACTACTCTCTCCTTGAGTGGAGGTTCTTGCCCTCTTTGATTTCCTTAGTAAAGGTGCCATTTTCTACAAATAACTAGTATTAAAACACTTCATTTGTAAACACAATTTGATAGTCATAAGTGTTATAATACTTAGCTTTAAGCACAAATTCAAGTATAGTGACCTTAGTAAAACATTGTCATGCTATCTTTTAAGCACAAATGGATGTTATAAGCATAGCAATATGTTAATTAGGTGAGCAATATATACTTGAATGAATTTGGCTACTACCTAAAGGTACCAATGCTAACTTAACATGACAAGATCATAAGTGCATAGTATAAAGCATGAATTCAAACATCATACTATCACTTAAACAAAAGTTCTTAGCATAAAGTAAAGATGAGCATCCAAATTAGCAAATAAACATCCAAATCAAAGTAATCATCCTAATTAATCACTAGAATTCACTCTATAGCATGTAAGAATCACTAGAAATCCAATTTAAACAAGTTTTGCAATCAAAATCAAGAACCCCCAAATTGGAGTTAGGGTTTGTTTATGTGGGATTTCTGAAAAATATAGAGAGATTTAAGTAACTAAAGTAGAAATAACTTACTTGATGATGATTAGTAGTTGCCCTTGATGAACTATAGGAACAAATTTTGCAAGAATAGACTAAGAATTGAGGGTTTTGAGAAAATTTCAGCTTTTAGATTGAAGAACACGGGTATAAGGTAGTAAGCAAAAGGGTAGCAAATGGGTTTTATAGAAGAAAATAGAGAAAAACACGAAACAGACCATTTACCCGATCGGGTAGACATGGATCCGATCGGGTAAACCTGCTGATCTGGTTTTTGTTTCTATTTTCTTTGCCACTTGCTCTTACCTTTTGGCTATGTCCTTGCACATACTTACTAACCTTAGTGATCTTGACAACTTGTGCCAAGGATAGCTTCGTCTTGTCTCAATAGGTCCTCCGATTCTAAGTACGAAAATCTATTGACGAAATATGTAAAATAACAAGTAAAACGAAGAAAATGTTCCTAACTATTACAACATAAAATCCAAAAATAGAGTCCAAATATAATAGTCCAAAATAAAAATCATTGTCTAATAAGTAAAAGAAAAAGAATGCATAAAGAAAAAGAAAAAAGAAAAAGACAGGTTGCCTCCCGACAAGCGCATTTTGAGTCATGCTAGACTTTGTTGTTCCATCCCCCCTTAAGCCTTATGAGGGGATTTTAGCTCTTAGTAGCTGGATTCGTCCTTGAAGTTTCCACATTTACCATTTTGCCAACACCAATGGCAATCTCATTCTTCCGCAGTTTTGAAAGCTTCGAGGTCGCCATCCCCAACGCTCAACACATCCCCCTTTTTGTCAAAGGTGGCACTCGATCCACCTATTTCAAATGTGATCCTTTCTCCCTTCACATCAATACAAGCTCCAACCGTATTTAGGAAGGGTCTCCCTAATATTATATGGTCATCCCTTTCTCCCTTTGAATATATTACATAAAAATCGACGGGGATGAGGAAATACCCAATCCGTATTGGGACATCTTCCACAATTCCTGCCGGAGTATGCATAGATCCATCGGCAAGTTGGAGGCTAGTACTAGTGAATTTCATTTGTATGGGGCAATGTTCATGATAGACATCAAAAGGCATGACGCTAATTGAAGCTCCTAAGTCACACAATGCACCTCTTACCTTATGAAAACACATTGTGAAAGAAATGTTGAAACAACCTGGATCTTTAAGTTTGGAGGGAATGAGGATCTTCCCTTCTTCAAGGTTAGGTTCCTTGTGATTATCCTTGGTTGCTTCTTTTTCCTTAGATATCTTGTCAATCATTTCTTCTAATTTTGAAAAGACTTCGTTTGTTGCCAAATTTGCCTCTTCAATAATTCTTCCAGTTTCCCTTGTGCTTTTATCATTGACATGATCAAAGCTTCGAGACGAGATGTCTCCTTATGTGTAAGGGCTTTGGTTGGTTTGGATAGTGTTGGATTGTTGCTAAGTTCATGGGGTAGCCTATAAATTGTCTCCTTACTCTTTCCATTCCCAAGAGGGTGATCACAAGGTTTGTCACTAATCATGTCAATTGTGACAATTGATGGCACATCTCTCTCTTGGGTACTATGACTAGAACTCGATGGAGTGAACTCTTCCACTCTCTTTTGGAGAGATAGAATGGCTGATTTGATTGAGTTTAGGCTAGAAAGGAAGTAAGAGCTCATGTTATGTTGGGTTTGGGTTATCTCCCTTAACTTGACATCTATTAGACCATTTTGAAAAGGTGGGTATTGTGGTGTATGAGTAAGTGGGGTTTGATGAATTTGTGGGTGAAAGGGGTTTAAGATTGTGAGTTTGTTCCCACATCGTTGAGGTATGTGCCCTATCCCACCACAAAGTTCACATGGTGTTGTAATTGAGGTAAATGGATTGAAAGCTTTGGGACGATACAATGTACTTTTCGGGGTGGTTTCATTCGATTGACTAGGACAACCTAAGGAAATGGTAGTGTCAACTTCATTTGAAGTTTCCACTCGACTCTTCTTTCGCTCTCCCCCATTGGTTTACGAACATTCCCCTCTTTCATTTTGTGATTTAGTTGATAGGGTTGACAAATTGGTTCTAAACCTACGGTGAAAAGCGTTGACAATCTCTTCCCACTGCATAGGTCTTGTGGCTTCCTTTAAGCGACGGGTGAACCACCATTTTGATTCTCCCTTTAGTGATAAAGGAAAAAGGGTTTCTCGAATTTCGTTCTGGGTGATTCCCTCCCTCACAATGTTTTGACAAAGCTCACAAAAGGTTTGAAGATGGTGAGACGGGTTTTCGTCTGGTTTCCCTCTAAATTGGTTACCCTCGATGAGAGCAATCAAAGTCAAATGGACCCTTAGGATCCCACTGGCAAGCACAAAAACCTGGTACCTTGGATCTTCTCTAGTTAGCACCATTTTATCAACCTACAAGAAAAACACAAAAGAGAAAGTTAGAAATGAATTAGGTACGGTTGCACCTAGAAATGATAGAAATAAAAACCAACAATTCACAAATAAACAAAACCGTGCTCCCCGGCAACGTCCCCAAAATTTGATCGGTTCTGTCGCGGTCCCGAAACAAAAATAATTTACCCGCACTAGGCTAACAGCATAAGGAATGTAATTAGGGAAGTAGGGTGTCGATCCTCAGAGAGTACGTGTTACTTATGAATTGTTATGGATTGGTTTTCATTTAAGATCGAGTCACTTGAGTTATTTGTCTGAACTATTAACATAAAATAAAATGATAAGAATATAAATGACGATATGTAAGAACAAATCTGAAAATTGCAAAGTAAAAAAACCCAAAACAGAAGACATACCCGATCGGGTTGTCACGTACCCGATCGGGGAAATCCTCTGATCTGGATATTAACAACTAAATTCTATCTAAAGACGATATTTAAATAACAATATTGAAAGTCTAGCTAACTAAACTAATTAACCAGAGAATAACAATAATAAAAACTATCTAGGAGCGGAAATAAAAAGACGATAAACTAACTAGATAACGATAAAGTAAACTATCTAATAACAGAATTAAAAGGACAATAAAATAAACTATCTAAAACGATAAGGTAAACTAACTAATCAAGTTGATATAGTGAAAGAGAAATACATGTAAAACTAGTTAAAAGCTTCATAGATACCAATATTAGAATTACTTATGATTGTCTAGGCCTTGTAGCGGTATATTCCTTCCGGATTCGTACCGACCTATTAGTGGGTCCGTCCTAACGTCCTTTCAGCATGGTTAAGTCACTAAACCCCTATTGATAGTCCTAATTCCTATCCCAACTCTCGTCATAAAGATAGAAATGACTAATACAAACAATTGCTTATGGCCACTAAACAAAGTTATAGAATTTGACACGACCAAAGGAAGAAACAATTAGATGATTCAATTGGTAACTACTCTTCTTATAATTCGTTCAACTCGTAAATCATTTCAAATATTACAACTCTATTTATTTTATGTACACAATGATAATATTACAATATTAGATTTAATCTAACCTATGTGATTATGTGATTAAGTAGATTAGTAAGAAAAAGATGTACGAAATTAAACTATGAAATATAAATACTAAAGTGATTATGGTGATTATGTTAACAATGATTCTAATGACAAGTTTTAGGATTATATGATTAGGTAAATTATAATGTGGCATGCTAAATAATACTTTGGTTTTAACTAGATTAATTTTAGGTTGATTTCTTAACAACAACAATATTATAAAAATGATACTAATGAGATTATAGTTCATGGTGATTAAAATTGCATACGTAAATAAGATTAGAGAATTACCAAGTCGGAATATGAGTATATAAGAACGAAAGTAAGAACAAATACCCAACCAAATAACAAAAGCTAAGTAAACACTAGGGAAGTACTAAGAAAACTATAAAAACTTGTAAGAAAGTATGCTAAAAGAAATGATAATAGATTATTAGATTATTGTAAAAGTTGATGATAAAAAGATGATTGTTGGATGATTATTGTGTGTAATGATCATTGGCTTTTATAAGGCTGCATGGCTGCTGATCCTCTTGCAAATTCGTACCCTAGTCAATGCATTAAACAACCCATTTAAGCTCGGATTGAAGAAGAGCCAAGTAACGTCTTCTTGCAGGAATACCCGATCGGGTAACAGGCAATCCGATCGGGTTTTTGTGTAAGTCGGATTTTCCGTCTTTTCATCTTAGGCACGGAATCCTATGCCTTAGTCTTTGGTCAATGCACTACGGAATTGGGCTTGGGCTGATCTCCTCTTGACTTGGGTTGAGTTTTCCTTTTAAAGTTCAAAGCCAAAAATCTAAATTGAGTCCATTCGAGGAAAGATGTAGCGGAATCGTAATCAAATCGTGAACTGGCTATCATCAATTCCTTGAAAACTCGTATCCTAGTGTCTTTGCTCCATAAAGTAGGAAAATATAGCAAAACCGCTTCATTTCCTATAAAACGAGTCAAAACACGCAAAACAACTAGAATAGCAGTATTAGCTCGTTAATCACTTAACAAAGTGCATAAATCGTATAGAAATCGAGCAAAAACGGGGGATAAATCAATACAAAATATCACTTATCAATCCCCTACGGCTAGAGTTAAACGCCCGTGTTTAACATCGATAATGGCCCCAGCTGTACACAAAAACGGCTGACCCAAAATAATTTGGGTACGGGTATCCTCAGCAATGTCTAAGACTATGAAGTCAACAGGAATGAAAAACTTGCCCACCTTAACGGGCACGTCTTCTACGACACCTAAGGGTCTTCTAACAGATCTATCAGCCATCTGCAGGGTGATATTGGTCGTCTTAAGACAACCCATGTTAAGCTTACGACAGATAGAATAAGGCATGACACTTACACTAGCTCCAAGATCACATAGTGCCTTATCTATCACGACATCTCCTATAACACAAGTAATAGAGAAACTACCCAGATCCTTCAGTTTAGGGGGAGATTTACTCAGAATTAAACTACTAGACTCTTCCATAAAAGCGACAGTAGCGAAATTTTCAAGTCCCTTCTTACGCGTAACAATATCTTTCATAAATTTGGCGTAAGGAGGTACTTGAGTGATTAGCTCGGCAAAAGGCACAGTGACCTGAATGTTTTTAACCATGTCTACAAATTTGCTTAACTGTTTCTCCGTCTTTGAATCACGTAAACGACCTGGGTATGGGACTCTGACCATCGGAAACGGGTCCCCAATTTTCTCTTTACTCGGTACCTTCTCAGCAGGGGAAGGTACTTCATCGCACACAATCTCGATTTGCGTGCCTGATGTCCGACCTTCACTCGATCGAGACTTCTGTGCACTCGATCGAGTGATTCCTTCCTCATTATCCTTCGATCGAGTGGAAGGATTACTCGATCGAAGATCTTCTATGACCAACGTACTCGATCGAGTAGGTATATTACTCGATCGAAGATCTTCTTCAGCTGAACTACTTGATCGAGTAGTGGGTTTACTCGGTCGAGCAATATCCTTAACAAAAGCCTTCGATCGAATGGCATTCTCAGTCGATCGAACACTTCACTGTACATCTTCAGTTAATTCATCCGAGACATCATCGACCTCGGTATGCGTGCTTTCAGGGACGTGTACAGGACCGTCATAAGCACGACCACTTCTTAGATTTATGGCGTTGACTGGGTCATTGTTTGGGAGTAGCGAATTGCATCTGTCGAGCAGTTTTCGGAGGGTATCCTCACTAGATTGTTGCTCAAGCTTTTGCGCATTGATAGTGGCCTTGAGATCTTGATATTCGGCTTGGGTAATGAGTACCTTGCCTTCATCCACGGGTGGTTGAGATTTTGCTGCAGTTAACTCGGCATATAACTCGGAAAGAGAACCCCCTTGCTTGAATTTCCTAAAAGCAAGAACCCTTGTTGAATCAGCTAAACAAGTAATAGGGTCATGTCCTTCATCACCGCATCTACCACAAACCATCTCCATAGCTTGAACTTGGTGTATTTCACCCAAATTCCCCGTTTCTACCATATGAACTTCTTCAACAACAGTGTCCCTCCTTCTCTCCGCTCTAGGATTACCGTAGCTAGCAGAATGGATGGCCATATTTTCAATAAGTTGCCACCCTTCATCATCCTCCACATTAGCCTGGAATCTCCCTCGTGCAGCAGTATCCAGAACCATTCTTTGCTCATAAAGCAACCCATTGTAAAATTGGTTGCACAAAAACCATTGCTCAAACCCGTGATGCGGAACTGAGCGAACTAGCTTTTTGAACCTGGCCCATGCTACACTCAAATCTTCAGTAGTATATTGAGTAAAATTCGTGATCTGGTGGCGCAGCGCATTGGTTCACAGAGGAGGAAAATACCGTCTATAGAAGGCTAGAGCTAGCGAACTCCAATCTTTAATCCCAGCAGCCTTCCTATCTAAATCTCTCCACCAATCCTTAGCATCGCCAGTCAAGGAAAAAGGAATTCCTTTACCTTTTCTTGCGTAACACCAGCAACTACAGGAATGGCGGAACAATAGTTTGTAAATACCTCTACATGCCTAGCTGGGTCTTCATCTACCATACCCCCAAATAAATTCCGCTCCAATAAACTGTAGTAGGACGGATGTATTGTGAAGGTACCCTCATCAGCAAGAGGGAGGGTAGTTCCCTTGGGTAGAGTCTCAGCACTTGGCTCAGAATGACTCGCAATCTTAGGCATCCTGCAGAGAAATTACAGCAGCAGCAGGTTCAAATGGTCCTCTTTTAGGATTTATACCTGCAAATACTAAACACTAACTCAAATATGAGAACAGCCTCAAGGAATAAATTCCTCGAGACCAAAGACAAACTATAGAAAGCTACAAAATTACACCATCTCCCCGGCTGATGGAGTTTTACTTAACCTCGCAAGCGAACGAGTATTCGTTGGGTATTGCAAGGGTCGTATCCCAAGGGACGGTAATTATGGTTCTAAGGCGGTTTAATTAATTTCTAGTTTAGTTCTAGCTAGTAGCAAGTTGAAGATGAATGATAACAAACTAGGCTAACAAGAAGATAATGATACGATGTAAAAACAATAATTAAAAGGAACTAGGGTGGATGGGTTCATCAATGCAAGCATGAGTCAATTATGGTGAGGGATTAGGACTAGTCTAAAGATAGTCTAAACATGTCTCCACCTCTCGGTGTAAGACGGATTAAAGAACAAGCCTCCAACTCTCGATGCGAGACAAGCCCTAGTCTAGGGTTCGATTGGGTTCTCGCCCTAACCTCTCCCTAAACATCCAAAACACACACAACAACAATACAACTTCAAGCTCTCACTCAAACTAGCAATAAAACATGAGAAAATACTCAAACTACTCATTCAAGCATTTCAACAAATACCTTGTGTGCACAAAACAAATAGACTACCAAAAGACTTAATCTTTATGCCTAAATACCATAATCAACCCATAAACTCACATTAAATCCCCCATCTTCCCCTAGTCTAACACTACTCACTCATACAAATGATGAAGAACATTAAAGACGAAAACTTTGATATGGAACAAACAAAGGAAGGCATATTCAACATAAAAACTAAACAAATAAACAAGAACAAGTAATTAAAAGACTAGTAATGAAAATAAGGATGAAGAATTATACCAAAACTTGTAATAAAGGATGGAACTTGGATTAATAACCAAATAAGAATGCCTTCTTCTCTTCAAGTTACAACCCAATTGTTCAAAAACAACTAAAGGAAAGACTAGATCTAAGAATAACTAAGTAGAAAACTAGAGTAATTAGTGCTAATTAACAAAGGATTAGAGTAATGATTAGGAATATTGAAGGCTAAAATCTAGGGTTTATTGTGTCTAGGGTTGTGTGTCTAAAACCAATTAGGAGAGGGGTATATATAGGTTGGTGAGATTTAGGGTTCAAAATAAGAAAGGAGATGGAAATGCGTTGTGGAGGTCTCAGCCGGTGGACCGGCCGCCGGTGGCCTTGACCGACTGAGCCCCACTGACTTCAAAGTTGAACTTTCTCGTGTGAAATAGGTCTCAGCCGGCCAGCCGGCTGCCGGTGGCCTTGACCGGCTGAGACCACCTGATGATCCTCCATTTTCAAGATTTGATATGAAGTATAGTGGGTGCTCTGCCGGCTGCTGGTGGCCTGGAGCGGCTGAGCCCCTCTGCTCCTTCTCTTCTTTTCTTCCTTCCTTGGTATGAGCCATGGGTGCTCAGCCGGCTGGCCGGCTGCCGGTGGCTTGGCCGACTGAGCCCCTTGGCTTCTTCTTCCTCTCCTTTTCTTCCTTTCTCCATTGAGTTTAGCTTTTGTGACGGTTTCTCGGTTCTCATCCCGTCTCGTCCTTGTCTTGACATATTTCCTGTGAATTGAGACGGAATTAAATGGTATGAGAGTACACGAGATGAGGGCCAAAATACGATAAAACCGACGCCAAACAAAACTAAATGCGATGAAACATAAGAAAACAAGGAGGGGAAACGGTCCAAAATAATCATATATCAAACCTCCCCACACTTAAACATTACTCGTCCCCGAGTAAGTAAGTGGACAAAAACAAGACACTTATTTAATTAAGCTAAACTAAACTACTAAAATCCGATGAAAGGCAATTAACGGGCCTTCTCCGTCCCTTCAACTCACAACGAAATACAATGAGGTATGTACTTCCTTGCAAGGCAAGTGGGGGCTTGCGAGAAAATTTAGATGCATCCAAGATTAAGCACGTAAATGACATAAAAGATGCATCAATCAAAAGAACAACCACTTTCCTCATCTAAGCGGTTGGGTTTCGTTTCAAAAACCAAAGGTTTAGTCCGGGAGATACCGTCTCAGAGTCTCAACGAGGTGTCAACTCCCTAATCATGGCTCAAGCAACCCGAGTATGACCCCCAAATGCCAATAAAACAAATTCAAAGGCGGGCAAAAGGGAGGCAAAGTCAACCGTATAAAGCCAAAAAGACACAACTCGAGATTCAACCAAATGCGACCCATGACTAAGAGAACTTAGACTACCGACTTCCTCACGGTTTTCACTCGTCACTCATTTAAAGAACGGGTGATTTTTGTGACAAAAAGTAACCAAAATCACTCAACTACTCGACTTGTGAGACATGCCCGCAATCTAATGTGTAATCCTCTCCTAAATGGTCGCATACGAGATGTAAAGATAGCAATGCGCATAAGGTGAAACAAGGGTTGTAGTGGGGATAGGTGGTGGGTCGAAACGGGGTTGGTTCAAGCACCGTTATGGAGATGTGGAGTTACAAATCAAGAAGTTGTCCAAGATTCCATTTCTCCCAATTTATTACAACAAATGAAAATATCAAACTTGAAAGTCCGATTCATTTGGAAAAATATCAAATCCCCATTTATTTTGCAACGTCTTTTTCTACTCGCTTAATGATGGATAAGGAGTGTTGCTTGACTTTTTCTCTTACAAAACATGAAATAAAAAGATATGAAGTGAATGTTTTTTTTTTTGTTTTGCATTTTTCTTTCTTTTGTATTTTGTTTTTTTTTTTGCTTTCATAAAACCTCTTTATTGAATATCAAAACCAAGTATAAACCAATTATTTCAACTCGAATGAACTTAGCTCGAGTTCACTAAATTGGACACAAATTTCCCTTTTCGAAACACCAAAAACAAAGTGACAACTTTCTTGATCAAGGAAGGTTGTTTATGGGATGTAGTTGGTATATGTAGTAATGCCAAATGAAAGGCTAAGGCTCAAAGGGGATGCAAAAGTTGGTCCTAATCTAAAGGGTTAAAAGTAGGCTTATATGGCAATGTGAGGCTCAAAAATCATAAGCAACGGATTATTTCAAATTATGCACACAAAAAGGAATACATCTCGCGACCTAAGGAAAGAACGACACACTTGTGCGTGGAGATGTGACATGCCACGCAAGGAGCCTACTCACAACCTATGGAGACCGGGTATGAATGCACCGGTCTAAAGGAGGCTCTAGGTCTCACATGTAAGTAGCTTTGTCGAAGTTTAGGTCTAGCCTACGGTCTACTTGGTCTCACAAGGCGGTCCATGGCCTTTGGGTCAACTCTACTCCCCGGATATCTAACAAAGGGGATCAAAGAGGTGCAAGCCACTAGAAGGGGGAAGACACGGTTAAGACAATCTCATCATTGGGGGATCATGTTCCCTTACTAGACCACATTTTGCTAGAAAGATTTACAAACTCAATGCAAGGCAAAATTAAAACGACAAACAATTATTCACATGTGACGGAATGCAATTCTAGTTCCTAATAACAATCAAATAGATATGCAACATTTTCTAGACTAGCAGCACATAAGCCACACACATCAAGTTCCCAAGGAACATCCTCATCAACAATTTCGCGTTCTCTTCCATATTAATCAAAATAAGCGAAAAGAGCGGAAAAAAGGAGAAAATAGTTGGAAAGAGTATACCAAGCGGTCTTCTATTCTCCTATTGTTTCAAATGCTCCATGTGTGCCGACATCACTTGTTAGACAAAAACAAATATATACAATGCAATATTTTTGGAATTTTTGAAGATTTTTCGATTTTTTTGAAATTTTCTTTGAAATTTTTCATCATGCATATACAAAATTTACAAATATGTACAAGAATGGATATTTCCCTCCCCACACTTAAACCGGACATTGTCCTCAATGTCCAAGTGCTAGGAGGAGAATGGGGAAACCAAATGAACGTGTTTTTGTTCTTTTTGAGGAATTTTTTTTGAAAAAGTAAATAACATGTTTTTGGTTTTTTGTTTGTTTTTCTCTACGTGGATGCAAGTCCTATATGTGACGATATATTACATAATTAAATTCTAATGCAACCTAAATGAATGCAACTAGATGTCCTAATTGAAAATAAATTACAACTAACTAAATGCATGCGAAAATGTAAAATGCATGAAAATAAATTTGGATTTAGGGATCATACTTGTCATTTTGGATTTTGAAATGGGAGCATCACCAACCTTCTTCACTCGGACTCTCCACCGGACTCGGTATGCCATCCCTCATCGTCACCCGTGCTCAAGGGCATGGAGGGTGCTCCAAGGAAAGTACCACCCAAAGTCGGGTCCTCACCCACTACCATCCCATCTCCCGCGATGAAAACTTCCCCCGAGTGTTGTGGGGGAGCCCCGTACCAATGGGCATTGTTGCCCTCATCATGCGTGGGTGGGGGCGGGAATATAGTATCGCTCCAATAATCTTGGGTGACACGAATGTCACCGTAGGTTACAGAGCCATCTTGGGTCATATATCCTCCATCGGGAGGAAGGTAGAAGCGAGGGTGAAGGCCGGAGGGGTGGTTGTATCCCCGTCTCATGAAATCATCGTAAACGGGAAATTGAGCCACCGACTGGTCGTAGTAGACCCGATCAAGCTTCCGGTGAAGCTCTTGCCGGTCCTCGACGGCCGTTTGTAGGCCCAAGTTCACATTCGCCATGAATTCAATAAGCGAATCGGGAAGAGGGAATTGTTGGCTTGTGGATCCTTGGCCTTGTTGAAAGGCCCCAAAATTAGTGCCGGTTTGGAAGAAGGGTGGTGGTTGGTTGTATTGTAGGGAGGAGGTAGTGGGACGTTGTCGGTCATGACCGAAAACTCGGTCGCCCTCGGTTGTGACGGGCTCTTGCTCCGGTTCCGGGTTCGCCTCGATTTCAAGGAGGAAGTGAGGAGAATCCCTCACGAATTGCATTTTTTGAGCATTGGGAAGCGGGACCGAATTTTTCTCTACCCCGCCTACCTTGATTTGCCAATAGTTTTTGTCATCAAAGGGGCTTTTCTTGATCCACTTTAAGGAGTGTTGGATGTAGTCGGTGGTCAAGTAAATATCCCCCGGAATAAAGTTAACGCCGGGCAAAGTCCGGGTGAGGCACTTAGCAAGGTAGGTGATGACGCCACCCACCACTATCGCCGAGGTACCCGCCGGTGAGTTGCTAAGGCGGGCCAAATGTACGGCAAAGTGGTGAGCAACGCAAGCTTTAAAAGTATGGGGTCGGGTGAAGAGATAGGACCCTAGAATCTCAAGGTCCGGGGTTTGAAAATTATGCGGGTCCTCCCGCGCAAAGATAGTAAAACCCATAAACCGGTGCCAAATTTGGATGGCGGCATTGTGAACCGTATTGGCCGGTCTCTTCACCCCTTTCGCCTCATCTAACCCCGATATGGCCTTCCACACCCTCCCCAAATCAAAGTCCTCAGGTGGTTTATGGGAGGGAGGTCGGGTCAAGTTCGAAATGTCTAGCGAACTCCTCTAAAGAAAGGCTATAATCCCGGTTTAGAAGCCGAAATTGCAAGGATTCCACCTTAGAGTGTCGGTCTTTGGTGACATTCAGGGAGCTAAGAAATTCCCAAGTGAGGCGGGGGGAGGTTCTCTCTTGGATGTCGTACATCCTTTTCATACCCAACCCGGTAAATAATTCAAAGGTAATTCTATCTAGCCCTAGCGATCGCATTGAGGAGCGATGAATGAAACGAGTATTATGGAGGGGGCGTCGTTTAAACAAAACGAATTTACCTTTTTGGGATATAGAGGCAAATTCGAGACCCGGGAAATCGGGGTCGGGACTCGCGTTGGTGGCCGCTCCCGCCACCAATGCCGCTTGGGTGATCGCCAACTCTCCAGTTCTCGTTCTTTTCCTTGCCGCCGACATGATGATATAGAAAGCTAAGGGTTTTGATAAGGGTGGGTAGTATAGTGAAGGTGAGTATGGAGTTGGGTGATTTATGGAGGTTTTAGATGGGGGAAATTTTAGAGGGAGAAAGCTAATTTTGAGAAAATGAATAAGGGTGAAGGGAAAATAAGGGGTATTGTGAGTATATAGCTCATCAGGGGGTCTGAGCCGGTCAGACCGACCGGCTGCCGGTCGACCGGCTCGCCTCTTTTACCTTTGGAAATTTTTGCTTTTTTCAATTGAAACATCAGAAGATCTCAGCCGGTGTGGCCGACCGGCTGCCGGTCGACCGGCTGAGTCTCCTTCCCCAATATTTCTTCAACACATCTTCATCACTTACTGCTCCCAGCCGGCGGACCGGCTGCCGGCCGACCGGCTGGAGCTTCTCCTTATCACTTTTCCAATTTTTTTCTTCACATGGGGTGGTCATAGCCGGCTGACCGGCTGCCGGTCTACCGGCTCGCACCCCCCTTCACTTTTCTTCACATGACAAACTTCAGAAATAATCAGGGGGTCTCAGCCGGTCTGGCCGACCGGCTGCCGGTCGACCGGCTCGAGCCCCGTTCATCTTTTGAAACATAACGAAATCAAAGAAATAAGCAGAAGGCCTCAGCCGGTCAGGCCGACCGGCTGCCGGTGTACCGGCTGAGGCCTATTCCTCCGTGTTTTCTCCATTTTCCCTTGTCTTCGACATTTTTCCTCAATCGACTTCCTTACTTAGCCCCGAGATTCGAGTTTTCTTCTTTCAAACCGACTCACCTAGTCGAGACGAAGGCTAAGCAACAGAGGGTCCCACTTTCCTCACGACACAAACTTTATACAAACCAACACGATCCCATCATCAAATCCAATGTTGCACAAGATGAACCATAAATCCAAATGTAACTAAGTTCTAGGCTAAAATGCATGCAATATTTACAAAAAAAGTGGTGGTTGTTTGGGAACTCCACCAAACCCGAGTTTTGGAGTTAAGAATTACTCATCCCCCAAGAGAGGGGGGTCTTCAAGATCCATTTCGTTCTTCTCTTCAATCGGTAGCCCTTCATAGTAGTATTTGACCCGTTGGCCATTGACCTTAAAGCACTCACCGGCTTTGTTTTTCAACTCATATGAGCCATATGGGTAGACGGTCACCACTTCAAAGGGTCCCGACCAACGAGACCTCAACTTTCCGGGGAACAATTGGAATCTTGAGTTGAACAAGAGGACCTTGTCTCCAACGTTGATTTCCTTCCTCACGATCTTCGAATCGTGCCATTGCTTTGTTCGTTCCTTGTAAAGCTTTGCATTCTCATAGGCATCCATTCGAAGTTCATCAAGCTCATTCATTTGCAAGAATCGCTTGTTACCCGCGAGATCCATGTTGTAATTAAGCTCTTTCAAAGCCCATCTAGCTCTATGCTCCAACTCCAAGGGTAAGTGACATGACTTTCCGAAAACCAATCGGTAAGGCGTGGTGCCTAGGGGGGTCTTGTAGGCGGTCCTCAATGCCCATAACACGTCATTGAGCTTTGAGCTCCACTCCTTCCTAGACTTTGTCACTACACTCTCTAGAATTGCCTTGATTTGTCGGTTGGACACCTCCACTTGCCCATTTGTTTGAGGATGATAGGCAAGTGCGACCTTGTGTCTAACCCCATACTTCTTTAGTAGAGCATAGATGGTGCGGTTGATGAAATGAGAGCCTCCATCACTAATCACGGCTCTCGGGACACCGAACCTTGGGAAAATATAATCTTTGAATAGCTTGGTCACCACTTTTGAGTCATTGGTGGGAGCGGCAATAGCTTCTATCCACTTGGACACGTAATCTACCGCAACCAAGATGTAGTGGTTGCCAAAAGAGGTAGGAAACGGTCCCATAAAATCCACTCCCCAAACATCAAACAATTCAACTTCTAAGATGCTATTCAAGGGCATCTCATCTCTTCTTCCAATGTTGCCTCTCCTTTGACAAGAGTCACAAGAGTGAACAAAGGCATAAGCATCCTTGAATATAGATGGCCAATAGAACCCACAATGAAGGACCCGAGCTTGAGTTCTTGAGGTAGATAGGTGGCCTCCATATGTGGTAGAATGACAAGCTTGTAGGATAGCTTGTCCTTCCTCATGTGTGACACATCTCCGGTAAATCCCATCATTGCATCTTCTATAAAGATACGGGTCCTCCCACACATACCTCTTGGACTCATATCTAAGCTTCTTCCTAGCTTGGTGGTTGAAATCCCCCGGAATGAAATTAGAGCATAGAAAATTTGCGATGTCCGCATACCAAGGGTCGGTAGCGAGCATTGCCAATAAAGTTTCATCCGGCAACCACTCATTAATGGGAACTCCATCCTCCACATCTCCTCTATCCTCTTGGGTTAATCTTGATAAGTGGTCCGCAACAACATTCTCGGCACCCGCTTTATCCTTGATTACCATATCGAATTCTTGTAGAAGTAACACCCAACGAATCAACCTTGGTTTGGCATCCTTTTTCACCATAAGATGCTTGATGGCGGTGTGGTCGGTGAAAACAATCACCTTAGAGCAAAGGAGATAAGGTCGAAATTTCTCAAATGCATACACCACCGCCAACATCTCTTTCTCCGTGGTGGTGTAGTTGCATTGAGCATTGTCCAAGGTCTTGCTCACATAGGCTATAACATGAAGCTTCTTCTCGTGCCTTTGGCCTAAAACCGCGCCCAAGGCATAGTCACTAGCATCGCACATAACCTCAAAAGGAAGGTCCCAATTGGGAGGTTGCACGATTGGAGCCGATATCAAAGCTTGTTTCAACCTACAAAAGCTCTCATGGCAAGAATCATCAAATATGAAGGGAGTGTCTTTGACAAGAAGTGAGGTTAGGGGTTTGGCAATTTTTGCAAAGTCTTTTATGAAACGCCTATAAAAACCCGCATGACCTAAGAAACTCCTCACACCCTTGACATTTGTGGGTGGGGGAAGTTTCTCAATCACCTCAACTTTTGCCTTGTCCACTTGGATCCCTTTTTTAGAAATGACATGACCAAGAACAACTCCCTCTTGTACCATAAAATGGCATTTTTCCCAATTCAACACAAGGTTAAATTGGATGCAAGTTTGGAGTACTTGAGAGAGGTTCTTCAAACAATCATCAAATGAGGTGCCATGGACACTAAAATCGTCCATAAACACCTCCATAGACTTCTCAATATACTTAGAAAAGATAGACATCATAGGCCTTTGAAATGTCCCGGGAGCATTGCAAAGCCCAAATGGCATTCTCCGATATGCGAAGACACCATAAGGACATGTAAAAGTAGTTTTTGCTTGGTCATCCGGGTGAATGGGAATTTGGAAAAACCCGGAGTAACCGTCAAGAAAGCAAAAATACTCATGATTTGCCAACCTCTCGAGCATTTGATCAATGAAAGGCAAAGGAAAATGATCTTTGATTGAGGCGGAGTTAAGTTTTCGGTAATCAATGCACATTCTCCATCCCGTGATCGGACGGGTGGAGATGAGTTCACCGCCCTCATTCTCTACCACGGTCATACCGCCCTTTTTAGGGACGATTTGAACCGGGCTCACCCATTCGCTTCTCGAGATGGAGTATATGATTCCGGCCTCAAGCAATTTATCAATTTCCTTTCTCACAACTTCCCTTAGTTTATCATTCAATCTCCTTTGAGGTTGGGCACAAGGTGTGTATCCTTCCTCTAGTGCAATGCGATGCATACACACTCTAGGATCGATACCCACAAGGTCGTCAATGCTATACCCAAGTGCCGTTTTGTTGATCTGATGACCGGTTTGTCGTCAAAACAAGCATCAAAAATAACCCAATAAAAGTAGTATAAAGGGGTCGAAATCCACGAGGATGGGGGAGGTCAACTACTAGTTCGATTGAATCCTATTCTAGCCTAAAATATGACGGATTGGAAAGTTAACTAAAAACTAGGAAAAACAAGCTATTGCTAAGTAATAAAGATGAAAACAATTAGGGGAAAGGCTAGGGTAAAGGGTTCACCTTAGGGGGATTTAATGGGTTAGTCGGGTAACTAGCGAAAGGGGTAAATAATTCGAGTAAAATCGATTGCCAATGTCTCAACAATCGATAATCATCAACAAGCTATCGCATTTGTCTCAAATCACCCATATAAACACTTAGTCTAATCGCCTCTACCACCGTCGCTTAAGAGAAGATCAAACCATGCTTGATAAAATGGTAACTTTCGTTCACACATTTCATCAAACACTTGGTGTCCATATGGGCAATACCCAAATCATTTACCATAAACTTGCTAATTAACCAACCTAATACCCCACATGATCCACCCTTAGGCTCCCCTAAACCCTAGAGGAAAATCTACTCACACATGGTAAAGGAAATCAAAGCAATAAAGGGAAGGGGGAGTTCAATCACCATTATAATATGAGAGAAATAACTAGAACAATCAAAAGATGAACTATAAACTAGAAATGGAGATTAAATGCATAAACAATGAAAAAGATGAGAGATTTTATACCAAACAAACTTATATTGATGAGTATGAGGGAATGTCTTCACCCAAGTCTTCAATACAAATTCCAAGAAATGAAAATGAAATACTAGAATCAACAACTTGAAATGAGAAACTAAACTAGATTAGGGAAATATTAGGAGAGTATTTAATGATTAATTTGGGTTACAAATTTCTAGGGTTTCGTGCTAAAAGGAGTGTTAAAAGACTAAAAAACTGCTTACAAAATAATAAGGGAGGGTATATATAGGTCTCTCGAAATTAAGGAAAAAATTAGAAGAAGAGGCGAATTTTTCAGTCTTGTGTTCCCGGCCGGTCGACCGGCCGCCGGGCCTCTGACCGGCCTGGGACACAACAGTGTCTTCAGAAACTCGCCTTCAAAATGCTTCAAAATCTTCTAAGTATGGGAAAATGGAGGTCTGGGCCGGTTGACCGGCCGCCGGTCCCCCACCGGCCTGGAGCACCAAAACCCTCTCATGTGGCTTCTGATGTAGGCGCAGGCCGGGTAGTCGACCGGCCGCCGGTAGGCCGGCCGGCGCTACCTGGGGCCTTTTCTTCACTTTTCAACTTCTTTCATTTGTGGAGTGGTGGTCTGGGCCGGTCGACCGGCCGCCGGTCTGGGGACCGGCCTGGGCCACCTGATGACATATTTCTTCATTTTTCAACTCATCTTCGAATCCCGACTCATGCAATGTCTTTATGCACCGATTTCCTCATTTCCGCCTTAATTCCTGCAAATTGAGATCAATATTCATAGCGCGTGAAATCGGGAAATAAAATGCAATTAAAGACACGCAAATCCGTGTAAACGGACCAAAATGGGGACGAAAATGAGGTAAAAATGTGACTAAATGAATGCTTATCAAAATTCCCCACACTTAAGACTTACTCGTCCCCGAGTAAGTAAACAAAATTCGAGACCCATAAGTACCCTTATTCAATACTACACTAATATTAAGGCTACAACCTAAACTATTAATAATATCCGACGGTAGGCAATTAACGGGCCTCCTCCGTCCCTTCAACTCACAACGCGATACTCATGAGGTAGAGTACCTCCTTGCAAGGCAAGTAGGGGCTTGCTCAAAATCTCGACGCATCCAAATGAAAAACACGTAAGAACACGACAAAGATGCATCTAACAAAAGAAAAATCACATGCCTCATCCATGTGACGGAAATATCTAAAAGGAAAACCGTTTAAATAATGCATGATCCTTGTAAACCACTAATATCATAAAGCATGGAAAAATATTCGCCTCCTAGCGGTGCAAGTCTAATGAAAATTTCGAACCCCGTCTACGATTTGCTTGGCCAAAAGCGATAAAATGGAAGATGGAAATGAAATCCTCGTGACGTTATTAAGCACAATAGCATATGGAATTCACGTTTCTCAAATAAATGAGACACAAGGGTCGTCCCGTCTCACTATGCAACTTCAAAGGTGAATGATTCACGAAGGATAAAAGGAAATTGAGATTTGAGTCTTATTGCTTGGAAAATTTTTCATTTCACACTTTGCTTTCTTTTTCTTTTTCTTTCTTTTTGATTTGCATTTTGGTTTGCAATTGTTGGCATGAAAGCACACGGTTTCCGTCAAGGACATGCGGTCGGAACCAACAATAGGGGTATCCCCACCGTAGTGGCATCGAAAGGGGGCCTAGAGATGGGCCCACTAGAATCCCTAGAAGTTCCGTTTTGCACTTCCTCGACGAAAACAAGAAAAGATGATAATTGACTCAATATTTTCAGCTTGTTTGATTTGTTTCCTTTTTTGATCAAAAGTGGAAGAACAATGAATCATGGTTGGTTGCATAGCAAGAACGGTCACCTAAGAATTCTTTCTCCCATCGGAATAATCACATCAATCGAGGGTGTCGAGGTGGAATAAGCGCAAACTCGTGGCTCGGCATTAGTAGACGGGTTAAAACTCACTAGAAATGCACAACCCAGGGCGTCTAAAATTCCACGATTAAGATGAACACTTTATGAATAAAAAAGTAGCAAAAATGGACTATGCACATTCACAAGTTTTCCAAAAAGACAATTATTAAAACATTTTTCTAAATGCAACTATATGCCATGATGCAATCTAGCATATATACAACTTAAATGCACATGCTCTAACCGACTATATGACACATAAGCTAATGCTATCTCCTAACAGCACACAAGTGGCACACACGCCAATCAACAAAATTCACACCATCGTCATCAACACATCCCGTCCTCAAGTAAGAAGGAAAGGAGATAAGGGAGAAGAAAAATAGGAAAGATCTCACCAAAGCGTCTTCATTTTCCCTTTTTCGTGCCTCATATGATGTGGGGCGCACCTATGGATGGAGATAAAAAGAAACACACGGCAATATATACAAAATAAACTATATACAAACTAATCTAAACATATATTTTTTGGAAAATTTTCAAATTTTTCGATTTTTAGGCATTTTTCAACTTTTTTTTCAAAAATCAACGATATATACAAAAGAAATAAAATCCTCCCCACACTTAAGTCTTACTCGTCCCCGAGTAAGTGACTCAAATATGGAAGGAGAGAAAAAAGAAAAGGAAAAACAAAACAATCTTTTTGGGTTTTTCAATTTTTGGGAATTCCCTCCCCACACTTGGTATTTACATGGTGTGAGGGGTGAATTCAAAACAAATAACATGTTTTTGGGTTTTTTAAATGTTTTGAAAAATAAAAACTTGTTTTTGGGGTTTTTGATTTTTGAAGAGAAATCACAATATGAACAATATATACAAGAGGGTTAGTTCTAAGTAAATGCATGGACTAAATAAAAGTCCTAAAACTAAATGCAAAATGATATAATACAATGTCATGATCTAAGTAAATGCAAACTACACTATATGGATGCAAGGCTAACATGTGACGATATGTTACAAAATTAAATTCTAATGCAAGCCTAAATGGATGCAACTAAATGGATGACTAAGCTAAGATATAATACAACTATCTAAATGCATGCGAAAATATAAATATGATGAAGATTTGGATTATAAGGGATCATACTCATGGGTTTCCGGCCTCAAGAGTATCCAGTGAAATCAGAGGATGTAGTATCAAATTGGCCATGACTGGCCTCAGCAAAAGACGCATCTACATCCTGGGCTCCCGAACCAGAGCCGCCACCCTCCACTATCTCGAACCGTGGACCCATACTGTTAAACCACTCGGCATTCTGAGCCGCAATCTCTGGGTCCACCTCCTCCTCATCAACTACCGGCTGAGTAAAACCCGGCGCAGAAGAATAATAGTCTGGCTGAACATTAAAATCACCAAACACCCTAGAACCCTGATCATACCCGCCCTCTGGCCACATGAAATAGGACGGATGTGGGCCAACTGGCTCCCTATACCCCTCCCTACACCAATTATCGTAAGAAGGGTATTGGCCAAGAGCCAAGTCATAATACATCCGGTCCATCCGCTGCGACAAAAGAGCTCTATCCCGAGCTTCCTCCTCTCGCCACTTAGCTGCCGCCTCTCTCTCCCTAGCCGCTGCCTCTCTCTCCGTAGCCGCTGCCTCTCTCTCCGTAGCTGCTGCCTCGGAGGCCAAAGTCATGTCGGCCATGAACTGGATCAAGGAGGGATCCAAAGGTGGGTAACTGGTAGTGGTGGAAGTGGATGCGCCGGGTTGGGATGAATTGGGCCAAGGGCGCCACTGCTGCTGATGATAGAAGGGGCTCATATAAGGCAATGTGGTGGAAGTGGGGCCCCGCTCCTCTCTCCTATATGTAGTGACGGGGGCAGTAGGATCTCGCCTAAATGCGGTAACTGGAGCTAAAGGATCTTCCGGGGTTTCTTCAGGTGGTGGTGGAGGGTTCTCCTCCTCTAAGGGGAGAAGATAGTGCGCGCTATCAGAACCACTTTCATAGCCGCACTATTAGGGAGGGGAATAGAATTTACCCCTCGAATCCTCCAATAAGTCTTCCCGTCCTCAACTCTCTTTATTACCCACTCAAGCTTCTTAAAAACGTAATCCTCCGTCAACAATGAGCATCCCCCTAAACACCTCAAATTACGCTCATCTAGAGCATCTCTACAAAGTACATGAGCAATCTTGGTAACAATCCCCCCTAAATGGATTCCGGTAGGGCTAAACGGGTCATTGGCAATTTTCTGGAAGTGGATAACGACATGATGACCGATGTTGATCCCAAATTTATGCGGCTGTTGGAACAAGTAAGCCGCCAAAATCGAAAGCTCATCGGCCATAAAATTATGACACTCCTCTCTCCCAAACAACGTCCAACCCATAAACCTATGCCAAAACCTAATAGGGGCATTGTGGCAAGCATTTGCCGGCCTCTTAGTTCCCTTCTCAAACTCAAAACCCGATATAGCAGTCCACACATCATTCACATTAAAGCTTTCGGGGACCTTGTATGACTTATGAAATTTGACCCCTAAAACTTTACAAAATTTCTCAAGGGGAAGGTTGAATGCAGTATTAAGAAGGCGAAAGGAAACAATTTTGACCATACCCGTATTTCTATCCTTCTCATGACTAAACGAACTCAAAAATTCCCAAGTAAGACGGGGGTAAGTACGGAAGTGCTGACCGTATAGTTCCCCCATCCCCAACCCTTTGAAAAGTTAAAGAGTGACCGTATCAAGGCCAAGGTTCCGCATAGTATTCCGGCAAATAAAACGGGAGTGGGGAAGAGGTCTACGCTTTAAACATTGAAATTTACCTCTTGCGATTTCACTTACGAAGACGATATCCGGAAAATCGTTATCCGGACCCATTCCCGCCGTCACCTGCTGAAGTCTAGCTTCTAACTCGGCCTCGAGTTGAGCCCTTGTCCTTTTCCTTGGTGGTTGTTGAGTCATGTTGATTTTCGGAATTTTCAATTGAAAGAGGGAAAAATTGGGGTTTTTGAGGTGGGGGATGATTTTGGGTGAAGTAGTGGGTTAATTAGTGGGTTGAATGTTGGATTTGGTGAATTTTGTGGTGATTTATGTGAGTTGTTGTGAGTTTTTGTGGGTTTTTTGTGGAGATCTTATGTGGGTAGAAGGAAGAAGGAGAAAGAAGGGAGAAGAAAACAAGAAGAAAGAAAGAAAGAAAAGTGCCTCACGAGTAGTTATTGGTCTCGGGTAGTGCTCTGGGCCGGTCCAGGCACCGGCCGCCGGTCGACCGGCCTGGACCCTAAGTCAAAAATTTGGTTTTTCTGGATTTTTGGATTATCTCGTGTTCAGGTAGCCTAGGCCGGTCAGACCCCGGCTGCCGGTCGACCGGCCTGGACTTCAGCTCAAATTTTCAACCTTTCAAAAGTTCAGTTACAATGTGCTCTGGGCCGGTGTCAGACCGGCCGCCGGTCAACCGGCACAGAACACAGTCCAAAAATTTCCAAGAATTTCAGCCTCTATGATAATGTGCTCCAGGCCGGTTGGCACCCCGGCTGCCGGTCGACCGGCCTGGAACACCTGCACATCAATTTTCAAACTTCAAAAATCACCTTCTGGAGTGCTCTGGGCCGGTCGGCACCCCGGCTGCCGGTCGACCGGCCTGGAGCACATCTTCTTGTCTTCACCTCTTCTTCAAAACCAAAACAAATTCCCAAAGAAACCCAAGTCACCAACAATATCTACCCAACCAACATAGTCCCAATGATACGGTTTCAAACCAAACCTGACTACAAGTGTTTCAAACTTTCCTAAAACTTCTTCCTAAAGACGGAAAACCCGAGTACACAAATCCAAATCATCACAACTATTCCTAATATGCATGCTATATACAAAAAATTGGTGGTTGTTGAGGGACTCCACCAAACCTATCAAATCACAAGAGTTTACAAACAAGACTCCTCCTCAGGAAGTGGATCCCCAAGGAAGAGTACTTCCACCGTTCCTTTTTCATCGCCATCAAAATATCTTTTCACTCGATGCCCATTGACCTTGAAATTACCACCTTCTTCGCTCCAAAGTTCAAAAGCTCCAGGTGGTGAAATGTCGATAACTTTGAAAGGACCCGACCATCTAGAGCGTAGCTTTCCCGGAAACAACTTGACTCTAGAATTATAGAGTAAGACTTGGTCACCCACTTTTACATCTTTATCAACCAAGTTGGCATCATGCCATTTCTTTGTTTGCTCCTTGTAGATCTTTGAGCTTTCGTAGGCATCAAGTCTTAGCTCTTCAAGTTCATTCATTTGGAGAAATCGTAGCTCTCCGGCCATATCAATGTCAAAGTTCATCTCCTTTAAGGCCCACCATGCCTTGTGCTCCAACTCGATTGGCAAGTGACAAGCTTTGCCATAGACAAGCTTGTAGGGAGTTGTGCCGAGGGGAGTTTTGAAGGCGGTGCGAAGGGCCCATAGAACATCCGGAAGCTTTTGGGACCAATCCTTCCTACCTTTGCTTGTGGTCTTCTCCAAGATGACTTTTATTTGACGGTTTGAGACCTCTACTTGCCCACTTGTTTGAGGGTGGTAGGCAAGAGCGGTCTTGTGAGTGACACCATGAGAAGAAAGCAAGATCTTGAAAGTGCTCTTCCTAAAGTGCGAACCCCCGTCACTAATCACCACTCTCGGGGTCCCAAATCTTGGAAAAATAGTGTGCTTTAAGAGCTTGATAACAACTTTAGCATCATTTGTTGGGGTAGCCACGGCTTCAATCCACTTGGACACATAGTCCACCGCAACTAATATGTACTCATTCCCACAAGAGGTTGGGAATGGTCCCATGAAATCAACTCCCCAACAATCAAAAAACTCAATCTCAAGAATGTTTTGAAGGGGCATCTCATTTCTTTGGCTTATATTCCCCGTTCGTTGACATCGATCACAAGATTTGACAAAGTAGTGGATATCTTTGAACATAGATGGCCAAAAGAAACCACCTTGTAACACCTTTGCAATGGTGCGAGATGTACCAAGGTGGCCCCCATAGGCCGAGTTGTGAATCCTATCGACTATCTCTATTCCCTCTTCCCTCGGAACACATCTTCGAAACATGCCATCACCACACTTGCGAAAAAGATGTGGGTCATTCCAAAAGTAGCGTTTTGAGTCATACTTCAACTTCCTTCTAGCTCTAGCATCCAACTCCTCCAGAATGAACCCGCTCACAATCAAATTTGCCAAGTCCGCAAACCATGGTGATTTACCACCTATCATCATCAAACTATCTTCTCTCAACCACTCATTGATCGGGCCACTTTCATCCTTCAACCCATGATCTTCGGTAGTCAATCTAGATAGGTGGTCGGCAACAATATTTTCCGACCCCGCCTTGTCTCTAATCTCCAAGTCAAACTCTTGAAATAAAAGAACCCACCTCAAGAGCCTTGGCTTTGCATATTTTTTCACTAACAATTGTCTCAAGGCGGAGTGATCCGAGTATACCACAACCTTAGATCCAACAAAGTATTGCCGGAATTTTTCCACGGCATGAACAATGGCTAACATTTCTTTTTCCATCGTAGAGTATTTGACTTGGGCTTGATCTAGGGTTTTGCTTTTTTAGTAGATTATATGGTGCCTCTTGTCTACAACTTGGCCAAGCACCGCCCCGACCGCATAATCGGAGGCGTCACACATAACTTCGAAGGGAAGGCTCCAATCCGGTGAGTGGATTATGGGAGCCGTCACAAGGGCCTCCTTCAACCTACAAAAAGCACTCAAGAAAAATTCATCAAATACAAATGGGGTGTCTTTAAGAAGAAGAGAAGTTAAAGGCTTGGCAATTTTAGAAAAATCTTTGATGAAACGTCGGTAAAAGCCGGCATGGCCTAGAAAGCTTCTCACTCCCTTCACATTTGTAGGGGGTGACAAGTTTTCTATCACCGAAACCTTAGCCATATCAACTTCTATCCCTCTCTTAGACACGATGTGACCAAGCACAACCCCTTCCTCCACCATAAAGTGGCATTTCTCCCAATTGAGGACGAGGTTGTGCTCCTCACATCTTTGCAAAACATGAGACAAATTCACAAGTCCAAGATCAAATGAGTCTCCATGGACACTAAAGTCGTCCATGAAGACCTCCATACTCTTCTCAAGAAAATCGGCAAAAATAGCCGTCATACACCGTTGGAAAGTCCCAGGAGCATTACAAAGCCCAAAGGGCATCCTCCTATAAGCATAAACTCCTATGGGACAAGTGAATGTGGTTTTCTCTTGGTCTTCCGGGTGTATGGGGATTTGGAAAAAACCGGAATAACCATCTAGAAATGAATAGTAAGAATGCCCCGCCAACCTTTCAAGCATTTGGTCAATAAAGGGGATGGGGTAGTGGTCTTTGAGGGTGGCGGCATTTAATTTGCGATAGTCAATGCACATCCGCCACCCGGTCACGGGTCTAGAGGCTAAGAGAGTCCAATCCTCTTGTTCCACCATAGTCACCCCTCCTTTCTTGGGCACTACATGGACGGGGCTCACCCAAGAACTATCGGTTATTTGGTAGATAATCCCGGCCTCTAACAACTTCATAACCTCACTTTTAACCACTTCCGCCATCTTAGGGTTCAACCTACGTAGCCCATCTACCTTAGGTTTGCTACCCTCCTCCCAGACAATCCTATGCATGCAAAGATTAGGACTTAACCCTTTGATATCATCAATGCTATATCCAAGTGAACCCCTATGAGTTTTCAAGACTTTCAAAAGTTCAAGTTCTTGGCCTTCACTCAAATTAGCATTAATGATAACGGGATAAGTCTCTCCCTCACCTAAAAAAGAGTACTTAAGTGAGGGAGGTAAGGGCTTAAGTTGTACCTTTGGAGGGAGAAGACCCTCCACCTTCTTCATTAGCTCATCATCTACCTCGTGGTCATCTCCCATCTCCTCATCATGGAGTGCCACTTGTAGAGCTTCTTCTTCATGCTTCTCCTCTTCATGCACTTTCTCAACCACTTCCTCTATGACCTCTACCGATCATGCCTTGTGAAACATTGGTCCCTTCACTAGATGTGGAAGATTAAATTCAAGGGTTTCGTTTCCCACCCTAAAGGTTAGCCGCCCGTCACTCACATCAATGAGGACTCCTCCGGTAGCCAAAAAGGGCCTACCAAGGATGATGGGAGTGTGGCTATCCTCCGGGATATCTAGGACAACGAAATCCGTGGGGATCCAAAATTTGCCAACTTTAACGGGTACGTCCTCAAGCACACCCAAAGGTTGCTTAACGGACCTATCCGCTAGTTGTAGAGTCATAGAAGTGTGGGTTAAACTATCAAGTCCACTTCTTTTAGCAATAGTTAAGGGAATGACACTTACACTTGCACCATTGTCACATAATGCCCTTGAAATCATGACTCCCCCCCCAACACAAGGGATAGAGAAACTTCCGGGGTCCCCAAGTTTTTTTGGCATTTTGAAAGAGTTAGGATTAATGAGGAGAGCACTACACTCCGCCTCCATAATCATAACATCTTGGGTACCCAAAGTTCTCTTATGAGTCAAGATGTCTTTTAGAAATTTTGAGTAAGTGGGCATGTTCAATATAACATCGGTGAAAGGTAAGGTCACTTCAAGTACCTCAAGCATTTTTCTAAATTGGGTGAACTTGAAGTTTTCCTTAGTTTTCAAAGCTCTAGAGGGGTAGGGGATATCGGAAACAACAAGTGGAGTACTAAAAGATACCTTTGGAATGGGAGTTTTCTTGGTTACCTTAGCTCTTGCTAGTGGTTGTACCTCTACTCCGTCATCATTGACATCCTTGTTCATCTCCTCCTCATAAGGCATAATTTCGACATACCCTTCTTCTCCCTCTTTGGGTTGACCATCTTCACCCTTGCCATCATCTTTTGACTCCAAGGTAGGAGTCACAATGGGTTCTTCAAATTCTTCTCCTTCCTCAACATGCTCATCATTTGGAATCTCATCATTCATCATGTCCATGTAGGGGTTATCAAGCACTAGTCCACTTCTTAAAGTCACCGCACATGCATGGTGGCTTGATGAAGCATCCTTGGAGCTTTTCCCTTGAGCAAGTAGACCTCCCGGAGGCCTTTGAGGATTGGTCAAAGCTTGAGAAGCTAACCTAGCTTCTAATTCCCTCACCTCTTTCTTGTGAGCATTGGTGACATTTTGCAAAGTCAAGTTGTTTTGGATTTCCATGTTTTTGGCTAATTGCAAAACTTCACTTATTGAAGGATCATTCTCTTGGTGGGGTTGATTTGTCAAAGGAAGGGCAAAAGCATAGTCATTCCGACTACTCGACCCTTGGTTGTTGTTTCTTTGATTGTTCAAGCTTCCTTGTTGGTTGTTGTTAAAATTCCCTTGGTGCCCCCTTGAACCTTGATTGTTGAAATTTGACCCTTGGTTGTTGTTGAAATTTGGCCCTTGGCCTTGGAATGATTGATCGGGAACCCCTTGGCTTGCTTGATTGTTTTGATTGCCTTGGTAAAAATTACCTTGGCCTTGATTGTTGAAGTTTTGGTTCCCTTGATTTTGATTCCAATTTCCTTGACCTTGTTTCCAATTACCTTGGTTTTGGAAGTTACCTTGGTTATTGTAACCTTGATCATTGAATTGTTGATTTTGGAATTGATTTGATCCTTGACCTTGTTGAGAGTTGTTGAATTGATTGTTATAGTTTCCTCTTGAAAATTGACCTCCTCCTCTAGGTTGGGAAAAACCCGGAGGGTTGGAAGGTTGAGTTGGTGTGTGTTGAGGGTTTAAGACATTTTGGCTTTTGTAACTCATGTTTGGGTGAAATTTTGAGCTTGGATGATAGAAATTTGAATTTGGGTTGTAAGCTCCTTGATTTTGGAATTGAGGCCTTGAGGGCCGTGGGTTGTTGTTGACTCCTTGAAAAGCATTCACATGTTGGTAGTCATTTTCTCCTTCATTGCTATAAGAAAAATTGTTCCCACAAACTTCAAAGGTGTGTCCATATCCATTGCAAATTTCACAAGTGGGGGTTTGATAAGCTTCCACCATGGGAGGTGCGTAAGACCCACTAGCTTCATTCACATGATGGCCTTGACTTTGATTTTGAGCTTTTTTAAGCTCGGCAAAACCCTTTGTAAAAGTTTGTGTGAGCAAATCAATCTTGGCATTGGTATCCACATTTGAGAAGTTCTCACTTGGGTACTTAGAACTCCTTCTCAAGCTATTTCCTCTAGAACTAGTACCATAGCTAGATTCCGACTCAACCATCTTCTTAATCAATGCCGCCCCTTGTTGGTCATTTAAATGATCAAAACTTCCCCCCGCGGAAGCATTCACCATGGCCTTGGTTTGAGGGAGGAGAGGTTGATAGAAGGTTTGGGTGACATACCAATCCGCAATTCCATGGTGAGGGCATCGGGCAAGTAAATCAATGAAGCGATCCCATGCTTCTCCCAAAGACTCTCCATCCTCTTGTTGGAAGGTGGTAATCTCGTTTCTTAGCATCGCCGTTTTGGGGGCGGGGTAGTACTTACTTAGAAACTCCTTAGCCAAACCATCCCAAGTGGTGAAAGTGTTTGGAGGATGGTTATTCAACCACCTCTCCGCCCGGTCCTTGAGGGAAAATGGGAACAACATGAGGCAAAGGGTTTCCTCGGGCACCCCATTCCTTTTCATGATTCCTACCCTACTTTTGAACTTTCTCAAGTGGGCATGAGCATCTTCATCGGGGAGGCCTCCAAAGCTATCCCTCTCAATAGAACTCATTTGCGCCGGGTGAATCTCAAAATTATTTGGGGCCAAGACACCGAAGTTGATTGGAGATTGGGTATCATCGTGGTTGGGACGGTTACGATCACGTAAAGTTGTCATTTGTGGTTGATTTTGTTGTTGAGGTATTGTAGGTGGTGAATTTGGTGGTGTATTTTGTTTTGTATTGTAGAAGGGGTTTTCAAATATGGGTTCAATGGTGTTGTTTTGTGGGTAATCGATTGTTGGAGTGGATGTAGAAGCAATTGAAGTATTGACTTGTTGATGGCTAACTCTTCTTGAATTCCTAACCCGAGCAAGTGTATTGGCACGGAGAGTCCTAAACAACCTTTCGGGTTCCGGATGGCTCAAGAACAAACCTTCACCTCTAGGCATGCACTCAAAGCAACTCAAACACAAGTTAGACTCCTAGTGTGTTTTTGGGCACACTAGGGAAAGACAATAATGCAAGGCACTCTACAAATAATCTAACAACTAAAACCAACAAAAACAACAAGTAACTTGGCTAAATCTAAGACACAAAACAAACTACGAGTTTCCTTACGCCATCCCCGGCAACGGCGCCATTTGATGGTCGGTTCGTCGTCAAAACAAACATCAAAAATAACCCAATAAAAGTAGTATAAAGGGGTCGAAATCCACGAGGATGGTGGGGTCAACTACTAGTTCGATTGAATCCTATTCTAGCCTAAAATATGACGGATTGGAAAGTTAACTAAAAATTAGGAAAAAACAAGTAATCGCTAAGTAATAAAGACGAAAACAATTAAGGGAAAGACTAGGGTGAAGGGTTCACCTTAGGGGGATTTAATGGGTTAGTCGGGTAACTAGCAAATGGGTAAATAATTCGAGTAAAATCGATTGCTAATGTCTCAACAATCGATAATCATCAACAAGCTATCGCATTTGTCTCAAATCACCCATATAAACACTTAGTCTAATCGTCTCTACCACCGTCGCTTAAGAGAAGATCAAACCATGCTTGATAAAATGGTAACTTTCGTTCACACATTTCATCAAACACTTGGTGTTCATATGGGCACTACCCAAATCATTTACCACAAACTTGCTAATTAACCAACCTAATACCCCACATGATCCACCCTTAGGCTCCCCTAAACCCTAGAGGATAATCTACTCACACATGGTAAAGGAAATCAAAGCACTAAAGGGAAGGGGGAGTTCAATCAACATTATGCTATGAGAAGAATAAAGATAACAATCAAAAGATGAACTATAAACTAGAAATGGAAATTGATTGCTAAAACAATAAAAAAGGTGAGAGATTTAATACCAAACAAAACTTATATTGATGAATATGGGGGAATGTCTTCACCCAAATCTTCAATACAAACACCAAGAAATGAAATGAAATACTAGAATCAACAACTTGAAATGAGAAACTAAACTAGATTAGGGAAATATTAGGAGAGTAATTAGGGATTAATTTGGGTTACAAATTTCTAGGGTTTCGTGCTAAGTAGAATGTCAAAAACTGCTTACAAAATAAATAAGGGGGGGTATATATAGGTCTCTCGAAATTAAGGAAGAAATTAGAAGAAGAGGCGAATTTTTCAGTCTTGTGTTCCCAGCCGGTCGACCGGCCGCCGGGCCTCTGACCGGCCTGGAGCACATCAGTGACTCCAGGAACTTTGCCTTCAAAAATCTCAAAATCTTCTAAGTATGTGAAAATGGGGGTCTGGGCCGGTCGACCGGCCGCCGGTCCCCCACCGGCCTGGAGCACCATTTCACACTCTATGGCTTCTGATGTAGGCGCAGGCCGGGTAGTCGACCGGCCGCCGGTAGGCCGGCCGGCGCTACCTGGGCCTTTTCTTCACTTTTTCAGCATCTTTCATTTGTAGACTGGTGGTCTGGGCCGGTGGACCGGCCGCCGGTCTGGGGACCGGCCTGGGCCACCTGATGACTCAACTCTTCACTCCTTCATCTCATCTTCGAATCCCGACTCATGCAAGACCCTATTGCTCCGATTTCTTCATTTCCGCCTTAATTCCTACAAATTAAGACCGACATTTATAGTACGGGAAATCGGGAAGCAAATGCAATCAAGGGCACGCAAATCCGTGTAAACGGACCAAAATGGGGACGAAAATGAGGTAAAAATGTGACTAAATAAATGCTTATCATATTTGCGAGAAAAAGAAGAGAAGTGCTTAATAGCGCCTCGATCGAGTAACTTTTAGCTCGATCGAGCAGAGTTTGTGTTTTTGTGCCTCGATCGAGTGATTCATGCAGCTCGATCGAGAGGGTTTTCCTCAGTCAGCCAAGAAAAGAAAAAGAAAAAGAATAGAAAAGAAAAGAAAAGAAAAAAATGAAAAAATATAATGAGAAAAAATAATTGGCTGAAGTTTTGTTGTTTACACCTCATGTGCTTATTATAATTTGTTGAGGTGTTGTTTGGGATTTGTGTTGTTTATGCCTAGATTTGGTAAGGCATCGAGCTTAATTTTTGATGGTTGGAAGAATGGGACGAGTTCTATTGCGGTCTTGTTAGGAACTAGCTTGGCTATTTACCCTCACATTTCCATTAATTGTTTTACCCCTTCTTACCAATTAGCCTCACATATCCATATTTTTTGCAAATGTTCGGCACGTGATGGTCCTTGAACGGTGGTTATGCGTGTGTACGGTGCTTGAATCATCTTTCATATTAGTTAGCAATGCATGTTGTGTCGGTCGTAGTCTAGGTGAGTGACTATATTTTCTTCTCTCTTTCTTATACAAATTTCACTTACCATTTGCTTGTTGAGAGAAGAGTGACCCGTGAGAGTCTGAATTTGTTTGAGTCTTGCAAGGTCGAAAGTCTAATTTATTCCCAAGATTGTACAAATTCGTTCACTTTCGTATTAAGCTTTGTAGCTATTGAATGAGTGCATTAAACTGTTTAGAATTGACTTGTAGCTAGCTCTGAGACTTACTCCATTCCCCTAGGTTTATTTTGTTCCATATAGCTGCATTTAGTTTGCTTGAGGACAAGCAAAGGTTTAGTTTGGGGAAGTTTGATGCGTGTATTTTATATAGACTTTATAGTCCATTTATTGCACGCATTTCTACGTCATTTAGGTGATATTATATCGCCATATGCCCCTATTTGGCTACTTTGTACTTTCATTACTATTTTGTAGGTACAAGCTGCATAGTAGCGAAAACCGAGCCAAAACAGTCCACTTTGCATGCATTTAGGAGAATGGAAGGAACGGAACATAAGCTCTTGCATGGGAAAGCGTGAAACCGCTCGCAATCAAGTCCAAAGCCATGTCCAACACTGCACGATAGGCCAAAAGACCTCGATCGATTATATATTTGGTCGATCGAGGAAAGTTGAAGAGAAAAGACCTCGATCGAGCTGTCCTGTGCTCGATCGAGTAAGTAGTTGCTGAAAAGTTGCTCGATCGAGTAGAATTGTTACTCGATCGAGTGATTTCCTCCAATAAAGTCCTCGATCGAGTGGTTATTTCCCTCGATCGAGTAGAATCTATCATGGGCCTTAAGTCCATAGCTTAATTAGGGTTAGAGTCGTGTTATGCCTATTTAAGACTCTTAATTGTCGTCATTAGAATTATTCAGAATCATTAGGATTCTGAACCTTAGGGTTCGGAATCATTAGCATTAATCTTTCATTAGTTTCATAACTCTTTAATCTTTGGTTTACATTCGGGTTTATTGACGTGGAGTTGTTCTTTACGCCGGATTGCTAAGATTGTAAACTCCTTTCTTCTCTTCTCTCTTTCTTTGCCTTAGTCTTAATCACTGTTTTCCCTTCTTTAATTACTGCGTTGTTATTGTCATGCTTATTAATTGCGATTTCATTATGTCTATCGTCATATATTTAATCGTCTTTGTTAACATCGTTCATAACATGAGTAGCTAATTCCTTTGTATGTTGGGATGAGGGAAACTGTAGTAGAGGCATATTAGGATAGATTATTTTAGTTAGTCGTGAGAATCAGTTTAAGCAATTTAATTGAGGTTTAGTCGAATGAGTGCACGCATGAGACTAGGCTAGATAGTTAACCCCGACCTGGACCGAGAGATTGGAAGGGAAGGCTTGCTTAGAATTGATAGGTGACTCCTAAGAGGACGAGAGTTAATTAGGAAAATCCCTAGGGCGGTTTGAGACCGAGAGGAGAAAACCATTGCTCTTCTCATTAATAAGATTGACTGACTTAGTTGACCCGTAGATGCCGATATTGCAGTGGACCGAATCCTAGCATATTTCTCTCTTATCTGAGTTATTCCTTATTTATTTCTATCTTTTACTTCTCTTCCTTTAATCTTATTTAGCTTAGTTTAAAACAATTTCAAAACCCCCAGATTGTTACTGACAGATTTAAATTACAGTTAGTTAGTTTCCTCCCTGTGGAGATCGACCCTACTTCCGCTATCTTCTTAGTTAGTAGACTTAGGTTTTATTTTTGGTGTATAACGACCACATCAAATTTTGGCGCCGTGGCCGGGGAGGCAATTTAATTTTCTGTTATTTATTTCTGTCTCGTCTTAAGGAATTTCTAATTCCTTAATACTGTTCTTATCTTTTCTCTCTAGTTGTGTATGCGCAGGTAGAGAAGGATAGATAAGACTCTTCAGGAGGAAGACTTGAGTACTCCTGATTCCGTCTTCGACAGTTTTATTTTCATGGAAGATTCGACTGTTGAGACTACCGTGACAGCGAAGATGCCTAACATTGTTAGTCACTCCGAGCCCACCGTTGCACGTATACCCCAGGGATTGTGGAAAAAGAAGTCAGAAATTACCACAGCTGAGGGTACTTCCGTAAGTCAAAGGCCTGACGGTGGCCTTGTCACGGAACTATTTGGTTACTAGCCGGGTTTGCAACCCCGTGCAACTTGTAAAAACAATCTTTTGCGTTTTCGTTAGACAATTAAACTACTACGTGATAATCCGTAGTTTAGACAATTTATTTTTCCTTCTAGACTATCTTTTGGTATTTCTTTGGGTATCGGTTTGTATTGTTTTTGCAGGAAAGTGAAGCGGAAATCAATCGCCACAAGGCGAAGAAAAAAAAGACCTCGATCGAGTGGCATGTATTTCGATCGAGGGGAATTCAAAACAAACGAGTAAACTGAGGGTCATCACAAGAAGACCACTCGATCGAGTAAACCATAACTACTCGATCGAGCAATCCTGTCTGACAAAAGTCCTCGATCGAGTAGAATTTTTACTCGATCGAGCAAACTAACCTATATAAGAGAAGTCTTCGATCCCCTTTCAATTTACTCGATCCCAATTCCCCTTTTGTTCTTCATCTTTCGATTTTTCTGCATAATCTTACCTGCAATTTGTGTTAGTATCCAAATTATTTGTGGACAGAGGCAACTGATGGGAGACGGTGATGTTAGCCCCAGTTTGATGCTGGTTTGGGGAAGCTTTGTCTTGTGAGTTGTTTCTGTTCCTTTTGTTTTTCCGTTCTTCGTTTATATCTCTTTCATTAAGAACATGTATTAGGTTGTTTTTTTCCCTTTCCCGTTTATGTTGTTGTGCTAGCCAATGAGGACATTGTCTATTATTGGTTTGGGGAAGTGTTTTACATCCTTTTGCGTCTGCATTTGCATTTGTATTGCATTCACGTTTACAATTCATGTTAATTAGAAAAATTTGAAAAAAATCAAAAAAAAATATCACGTTTATTTTTGCATTTAGTTGAGTCGGATTGGAGTCTTGTTCATGATGAAATTGCACTACAAGTCTATTTTATGTTATTCCTTTCACCTTTCTTGACTTATTTAGTAAAATCGAAATATTGAACTATTGAATTTTGTCTTGGAATTTATTTCTGGCTAGTAGACTTGACTCAACATTTTTGGCAAACTATTTATATATTCTGAGATTTTAGAGCCTATAATTGGTGACATCCATGACCAGTTCATCTAGGAATGAGAGTAGTTACTCCCCACATCTCGTGTCATTTGCTTGTATATGAATTTTGATTTCTTATTGCCTGCACGCATTGCGTTTGTGGTCGGTATTACGTGTTTTGAGAATTTTTGCATCTCCCTTTTCCTCATTTTACCCCATTAACTCCACATAAAGCCATATCTGCCTGTTGCCCTTAACTACATCCTAAACTGAGCCTACCTTTGCCGAGCTAGTTTAGTAGTCGAGGTATATTTTACCGTTGTGTCAGTTTTGGCTCGTTATCGTTGATTGGAGTGGGTATTTGCGAGAAAAAGAAGAGAAGTGCTTAATAGCGCCTCGATCGAGTAACTTTTAGCTCGATCGAGCAGAGTTTGTGTTTTTGTGCCTCGATCGAGTGATTCATGCAGCTCGATCGAGAGGGTTTTCCTCAGTCAGCCAAGAAAAGAAAAAGAAAAAGAATAGAAAAGAAAAGAAAAGAAAAAAATGAAAAAATATAATGAGAAAAAATAATTGGCTGAAGTTTTGTTGTTTACACCTCATGTGCTTATTATAATTTGTTGAGGTGTTGTTTGGGATTTGTGTTGTTTATGCCTAGATTTGGTAAGGCATCGAGCTTAATTTTTGATGGTTGGAAGAATGGGACGAGTTCTATTGCGGTCTTGTTAGGAACTAGCTTGGCTATTTACCCTCACATTTCCATTAATTGTTTTACCCCTTCTTACCAATTAGCCTCACATATCCATATTTTTTGCAAATGTTCGGCACGTGATGGTCCTTGAACGGTGGTTATGCGTGTGTACGGTGCTTGAATCATCTTTCATGTTAGTTAGCAATGCATGTTGTGTCGGTCGTAGTCTAGGTGAGTGACTATTTTTCTTCTCTCTTTCTTATACATATTTACTTACCATTTGCTTGTTGAGAGAAGAGTGACCCGTGAGAGTCCGAATTTGGTTGAGTCTTGCAAGGTCGAAAGTCTAATTTATTTCCAAGATTGTATAAATTCGTTCACTTTCGTATTAAGCTTTGTAGCGATTGAATGAGTGCATTAAACTGTTTAATATTGACTTGTTGCTAGCTCTGAGACTTACTCCATTCCCCTAGGTTTATTTTGTTCCATATAGCTGCATTTAGTTTGCTTGAGGACAAGCAAAGGTTTAGTTTGGGGAAGTTTGATGCGTGTATTTTATATAGACTTTCTAGTTCATTTATGCACGCATTTCTATGTCATTTAGGTGATATTATATCACCATATGCCCCTATTTGGCTACTTTGTACTTTCATTACTATTTTGTAGGTACAAGCTGCATAGTAGCAGAAACCGAGCCGAAACAGTCCACTTTGCATGCATTTAGGAGAATGGAAGGAACGGAACAGAAGCTCTTGCATGGGAAAGCGTGAAACCGCTCACAATCAAGTCCAAAGCCGTGTCCAACGCTGCACGATAGGCCAAAAGACCTCGTTCGATTATATATTTGGTCGATCGAGGAGAGTTGAAGAGAAAAGACCTCGATCGAGCTGTCCTGTGCTCGATCGAGTGGTTGCTGCTGAAAAGTTGCTCGATCGAGTAGAATTGTTACTCGATCGAGTGATTTCCTCCAATAAAGTCCTCGATCGAGTGGTATTTTCCCTCGATCGAGTAGAATCTATCATGGGCCTTAAGTCCATAGCTTAATTAGGGTTAGAGTCGTGTTATGCCTATTTAAGACTCTTAATTGTCGTCATTAGAATTATTCAGAATCATTAGGATTCTGAACCTTAGGGTTCGGAATCATTAGCATTAATCTTTCATTAGTTTTATAACTCTTTAATCTTTGGTTTACATTCGGGTTTATTGACGTGGAGTTGTTCTTTACGCCGGATTGCTAAGATTGTAAACTCCTTTCTTCTCTTCTCTCTTTCTTTGCCTTAGTCTTAATCACTGTTTTCCCTTCTTTAATTACTGCGTTGTTATTGTCATGCTTATTAATTGCGATTTTATTATGTCTATCGTCATATATTTAATCGTCTTTGTTAGCATCGTTCATAACATGAGTAGCTAATTCCTTTGTATGTTGGGATGAGGGAAACTGTAGTAGAGGCATATTAGGATAGATTATTTTAGTTAGTCGTGAGAATCAGTTTAAGCAATTTAATTGAGGTTTAGTCGAATGAGTGCACGCAGGAGACTAGGCTAGATAGTTAACCCCGACCTGGACCGAGAGATTGGAAGGGAAGGCTTGCTTAGAATTGATAGGTGACTCCTAAGAGGACGAGAGTTAATTAGGAAAATCCCTAGGGCGGTTTGAGACCGAGAGGAGAAAACCATTGCTCTTCTTATTAATAAGATTGACTGACTTAGTTGACCCGTAGATGCCGATATTGCAGTGGACCGAATCCTAGCATATTTCTCTCTTATCTGAGTTATTTCTTATTTATTTCTATCTTTTACTTCTCTTCCTTTAATCTTATTTAGCTTAGTTTAAAACAATTTCAAAACCCCCAGATTGTTACTGACAGATTTAAATTACAGTTAGTTAGTTTCCTCCCTGTGGAGATCGACCCTACTTCCGCTATCTTCTTAGTTAGTAGACTTAGGTTTTATTTTGTGTGTATAACGACCACATCAACAGTCTCCAAGAGACTCTGTTCAGTCGCCAACTTGGCGACTGTTTTGGGCCTTCAGTAGCCAATCAGTCGCCATGGCCAATTACAGGTCAGTAGCCATTGGTTTGGGTACTCTGGTTTGGCGACTGAAAACAGTCGCTATATGAACATTTCAGTCGCCAAAACAGCTGCTTTTTTGCAAAAAAAAAATTCCGTTTTCATCCTGTCATTTCATTATCATACCCTGCACGAAACTTTTCTACAATAGCAAACAACAATAATGCAAACATTTACAACACCACAATGAGAAACCAACACTCTCATATATAAAATGAGAATCAAATCAAGTTTACAAATCTTGAAAAAAGTTAAGAAATCCAAGTTTAAACATCACAAATAACAAAGAGTTTCTATACATAACTGACATGACTTAAATCAAGTGCTAAGGAACCCATTTCGGCTTGCAAACCGCCACCTCCATTGGCATCATCATGATCTCGCCGAAAGAGATTCGAACTTATTCATCCCTTTCGGCATTCTTTCTTCTTTCTTCATCTAGCTGGGCTTGGAGTTTACTTACGACTCTCGGCTCGTAAGTTTGTCTCGAGGTAAAAGGCATCCTTGCCCTTGGAGCTTGGTAGAATACATTCTTAGCCGAGCCAATTCCGTACACATATACTTTCTTGAAACCCTCAACTAAGTCAAACCAAATCTCATTATCGGGCTTCTCAGGTTGCTTTTATTTCTCGCCCAAAAATGCATCCTACAAAATATAAACATAATGATTAAAAATGTCTTCAAAATAAGATAAACATTCACAAAAATGAGCTTATTGTATAAATAAAAAATTGTTTGAAACTTATATATAGTTCCTTGTCTTTCGGCTTAATCCAGTATCTTCTATCGTCTTGGAGTCGGGGATGGGTGTAAAGAAAGAGCTCCGGTGCCGTGGGCATGTTCCCTTTTTTCTTCTTACCCTTATAAAAGAAGAAAGACATGTATAAGAAGATTTTAATAATAAAAAGAATTAAAGTTATAATTTTCAAATATGTAATATAATGGATAAATATGTAAACTTACACCCAAAACTAGATCCAAGAAAGATCTAGATCCCCTGTGATGTAAAGGCTCAGCCGCTCCATCTTTCTTTCCTCCTCTTTTATTGATTGATGCTTGGGCCGACTTAGCTATAAAATCCAGGGTTTCACGATATTTCAGCATTGATTCATATGCACCACCTACAATTTAAATTACTATTATAAAATATGATTAAATTGTATTAAATTATAACTATATACAAATAACAAAAGAAATTAAATTATCTCATATGCTCTGGCTCCTTCTTCCTCTTGACAACCTTATACATGTTGTCCTTTAACCGTCTTGTGCATGTCTCATTGTACCTTTCACGTACAATATACTCTAATCCCGCCGGTCAGTCAAATGTTTTCTACAAAAAACATTAAGTATTAGTAAAATAAATTATTAATTGAAAATTATAAAAATATAACAAAATATATACAAAAATATACCCTAAAGTTATTGAACCATTCCTCTTTTTGTGTGGGCGTAGCCTTTGTCCAACAAGTAGGAGCAACCCCTGTCATCTTCATCTTTGTACTTTGAGTACAACCCCGTACAACCTTTTGAGCCGAAAACCCGAAAAACAATATATTAAGTACAAGTATGCATTTATGTTAAACAATGTAAAATAATTATAAAGTAATAAATTAAAGATATTGGTTGTCTTACCAAAAACCCGCGAGATCAAGTATCATCTTCCCGTCCGAGGTGAACTAGATCTCCGGTGCCTGATCAGATGACTTATCGTCATTGCTCGATTCCTTGACCACCGGACCCTGATCAACCTTTGTATCCTCCTCGTCGACTGAAGAAATACTAAGGCGTCTATTAGAACCGCCACCTCGTTGTCTACCTCGACCTCCCGCCATCTACAATTACACAAATATAATTGTTAAAAACTTTTAATTAGATACAAAAAATACATAAAAATAGTAAAAGCTTTTCAACCTAAAATATATATCTTTACCCAATTAATAATCATCATCATCAAAATCGTCATCACCATCTGATTCATTCTCATCATCACTATCACCACCACCATCACCGTCAACTTGACCATCACCATCACTATCACCATCACCACCACCATCACCATCACCGTCAAGTTGACCATCACCATCACCATCACCTTCACCTTCACTACCTTCACCTTCACCATTATCCTCGTTTTTCAAATCCCCACCTTCTTCATTTCCATTCTCATAAATGATTTCATCAGGTGGAGATAACATAAACCCGCTAGATACTATTTCTTCTTGAAAAAAAGTTGTATCAACTTGTGAGCGTGCTTTTGTCTTAAAGATTGCACATCATTGCTTTTTATTTTTATCATTCCTCGTGCTTGGATAAGAAGCGAACTATACTTGATTGGCTTGATGTGCGAGTATAAATGGATCATACTTTGAGTATGTCCGGGTACGATTCACTTCGACGAGTTTATAACGTTCATGAACTTTCATACCGGCCACAGAGTTATCCTTCCATTCACACTTAAATAAGATAGTTCTATAAGAACGGTCACGCCCATTATATCTCAACTCAAAGATATCCTCAACTATACCATAATATTCATTGTCATCAAGAGAAAAAATAGTAACACCATAATTCCACCTCGCCTTATCTTTACCGTAGTTGAATGTATGGATATTAAATCCATTGACCGAGTAACGATTCCACGTTTTAACCATTCGTGAAGGACCAAAGGCCAAAGTCCTTATCAAATCATCTTGGATATTTAACTCAATTACATGGTTCCGAAACCATGCTGCAAATTGACCCTCATGGTTACTCCAAACATCATCTCTGCTCACATTAGGATCTGTTTTAATGAAATCATTCACAAACTCCATTTCATATGATTCCAAAATCTCACAATTAGAAAGAACGTAAAGGTGAGCACGATCATATTCTTTGTCATCCAAATATCTTGTTCCCCCAATTGATGAAGAACCTTCATCATCATGCATTTGGAAAAACTCGGGTAAATTTGTCTCAAGTTCATCCGCTTTATCAACACTCAAGTATTTTGCTTTGGTTTCTATATGTTTTTCAATGTAAAGAGAGCAAAAATTTGCAATCTCTTCCGTTAAATACGCATTGCATATAGAACCTTCAACCCGAGCTTTGCTACCAATTTTCTTCTTCACGTGATTAAGAAACCTATTCAATAATTGATGGGATTAATAGTTATTAAGACTAGTATATAAATATTAAATCAGTTATATAATACGATAATAATTATAATTTAATTACTAGTTAGCTCTTACCTTTCAAATGAATACATCCACCTATATTGGACGGGTCCTCCAACTTTAGCTTCGTAAGGCAAATGTATCGGTAGATGCTCCATGGAATTAAAAAATGATGGAAGAAAGATCATCTCGAACTTACACAATATCTCTGGTATTTGCTCCTCAAGACGAATCATGTCATCAACACATATTGAAGACGAACATAAATCTCGAAAAAATTGACTTCAATTGCACTCCACACGAGAGTCGGGAGGAGATGTCTCAAAGCAACAGGTAATAATCGTTCCATGAAGATATGACAATCATGACTTTTCAAGCCTTGCAACTTTAGCTCCTTCATATCAACACATCGACTAAAATCGGATGCATATCCATCAGGAAATTTGAACTTTCTTAACCACTCACATAATACCTTCCTTTGAGCTTTGTCAAGTATAAAAATAGATTTTGGCTTAGACTCATCGCTACGAATGTGAAGTTTCGGACGATGACAAATTGTCTTCAAGTCATCTCATGATTTAACAGTATCACAAGTCTTTCCCTTCACATCCATAAACGTGTGAATCAGTTGCTCAAAGAAGTTCTTTTTGTATGCATTACTTCCAAATTGTGCCTAATTAACATCGTCTTCCAATAAGGAAGATCCCAAAAAATGTTTCTTTTAAACCAACCAATTTTCTTCTTTTTGAGCTCATCCGTGTCTGCTTTAGTACAATCAACAGTACGTCACAAATCACAAACCATATCCCACACCTTATCCCCCGGAAGTCGATCTGAAGCATCATCCCGCTCCACTTTACCTTTTCTGAAAGCTTTTTTGTTGTTCCTAAAGTCATGCCCCTCCGGTAAGAATTGTCTATGACAATCAAACCAACTCACTTTTCTGGAAAAAGGAAGCGAAAATGCTTTGCTTTGTTACATGCAACAAGGACATGCCTTTTTTCCCGCGGTAGACCATCCAGATAGCATACCGTTGGCGGCAAAATCATTAATGGTCCACAACATTGAAGCTCTTAGTTTAAAATTTTGCTTTAGTGACACATCATATGTTTGCACACCTACTTCCCACAATTGTTTCAATTCTTCCACCAAAGGTTGCAAATAAACATTTAAGGCGGTTTTTGGATTATCAGGACCAGGTATAATTAGTGACAAGAAAATGAATTATTTTTTCATACATAACCAAGGTGGTAAATTGTATAGAGTGACCATTACGGGCCAAGAAGAGTACTTTTTACCAAACTGACCGAATGGAGCAAAACCATCCGTAGACAGGCCAAGTCGCACATTACGGGGTTCCTCGGCAAAGTCGGGATAAAGCATATCAAACCGCTTCCATTCCTCTCCATCACAAGGATGACACATCTTTCCCGGAGCACGACGATTTTCTTTGTGCCATCTCATTTGCTCGGCAATGCTTTTGGTAGTAAACATTCTTTGAAGTCTAGGATCTAGAGGAAAGTAAGTTACATGGTTTCGGGTATTGGTTTCTTACTCTTTTCACCTCTCTTTTTTTCATTCTTTCCTTTTTTACCCTTCAAGACAATACTTCCCTCAATTATCTTATATCTACCCTTTTGACATTTCCTACACTTGTCAAGCAAGACATCATCCTTCCAAAAGAGCATACATCCATCGGGACGTGCATCAATCTTGTAATGCAGATGTTGTAGACCTTTCACAACTTTTTTGGTATTGTAGAATGATCTGGTCATGACATTATTATCGGGGATAACATTCTCAACCAAAGAAGTAATGCCTTTAACACAATTAAATGGCAAATTGTACTCACATTTCAAAGTTACTATCCTAGAGGCGGCTTCTAACAATGACATTTTGCTCCCTTCATATAATGGTTTTTCACTCGCCTTTAACATATCAAAAAAGGCTTTTGCTTGTGGGTGTGGTTCTTCTTCACTAATTGGTATATGATCATTATTCAAAATATTAGACTCAAAGGCATCAAATACCATATCTCTATATGGGTTCTCATTTTGTGGGATTTGAGATTGTTCGGGAAGTGAAAAATATGATTCTCCATGAGAAATCCAATTGTAGTAGTTTGGACAAAACCCGTTTGTATAAAGATGTTCTTGAACCTCAATGTCATGTAGATATTTCATGTTTTTGCATTTAATACAAGGCACCTAAGTTTCTTTACTACTAAATCATACTCGTCTTGTTGTTTAGCAAATTCAATAAACTCGGCAACCCCCTTTATAAATCTAGCGGTAGGACGTCTTTTCTTATCAAGTCTTTCTTCGTACATCCATGTACGCTCCAATCTCTTCATTTTAATCTAAACATTAACCAACACAACAAGTACAAATTAAAGATAATATTAGAAACTAACTAACATATAACATCACCTTAACGAGTGAAGAATACTAGCAAAACTAACAACACTAACACTAACATAACCATTATCATCAATATCAAAAATCAAATACTAACAACACTAACACTAATCAAAATTACAAACACTGACAAAAACAATACTAACACTAATATAGCCATTATCATCATTATCAAAAACCCAATACTAACACTAACACTAATCAAAATTACAAATACTAACAAAAACAATACTAACAACACTAACACTAACCATTATCAAAAACCCAATACTAATAACACTAACACTAATCAAAATTACAAATACTAAAAAAAACAATACTAACAACACGTAACCATTATCAAAAACCCAATACTAACAACACTAACACTAATCAAAAGTACAAATACTAACAAAAACAATACTAACAACACTAACATAAAAATCATCATCATTATTAAAACCCTACTAATATCAACATATCAACACAAATTAGTATTATCCTAATACTAAACATACAATATCATCTCAATACTAAACATATAACATCACCTTAGTCTCAATTACACCAAATCCAAATAAAATAACATCTAAAAACTAATAATCATCACAAATGTTTATATAAACATATAAAATCAACTTAATACTAGTAGAAATCACAAGTTAAACAAACAAACTAAATTAATCTAAGGATTGAAATTAGAACAAAGATATTATACCGTCAACAATTAGGACAAACAAAACAACGCAAGAAGAAGGAGAGGACAAAGATCCGGCCGTGGTGGTGACGGAGTGGTGGTTGACAGAGTGGAGTAGTGGTGGTGTCGGATTTATCGAATATGGAGGAGTAGTGTTCGTTTTTTTAGAATTGGTAAAGTAAGAGAGAGGGGCTGATTCGCGTTTTCAGCCTATAAATCCAATTGGCGTCCGAATAAGTAGCCGCCAAATTGGCGACTGAAAGTGGTCGCCAAATAGTCTATTCAGTCGCCAATTTGGCGACTGAAATTGGTCGCCTGTGTTTTTTTTTAACAAAAAACTGATGAAGGCTTCAGTCGCCAAATAGGCGACTACTTTCAGTCGCCCGATTGTTTTTTCAGTCGCCAATTGGTCGACTACTGTAGTCAGTCGCCTTATTACAGTCGGCTGAAACCATAATTCTTGTAGTGTTATTATTATTAATTGATATTAATAGTCATATTAATAATATTAGTAAAAGAAACGAATTTTCAATTATCATAACATTCATTATAATAACAATGATGATTACGGAGCGTTATAGTTTACGGAAAATTCACATGATACCCCCAAACTATGACATTTTGCCCGAAATACCCAATTTTTTGTTCCGAAAAAATTTAAGTGGCCATAACTCGTGTTTAAAGTCTCGGAAAATGATGATTTTTTTTCAAATCGTTCATCTTTCCGAGTATTACGATTTGAAAAAAAAAAATGGCGAGTTCAGAACTCGTGACCAAGAGATATGGTCACTCAAAGTTTGTTCGGTGAAAAAAACTTTGACATACGAAAACTCCTAGCCACGGGATCCAAATACGACAATTTTTTTTTTCAAATCGTAGCTCTCGAAAGATCAACGATTTGAAAAAAAATTCGTCATTTTTACGAGTTTGTAAACTCGGGTTATGGCCACTTAAAGTTTCTCGGGTCAAAATTTTGTGTATTTCGGGCAAACTATCAAAGATCAGGGTTACCGTTGAAAATTTTCCGTAAAGTTTAACAACGAGAAATAGGCCATGTGGTAAAACAAAATACAATAAGTCATGTTTGTGACGGGTCAAATCCCCTCACAAAGAACAAATGACAATGCAAGTAGGGGGCTCAATTTGCACCCACTTGCTCTTTGTGAGGGGAATTTGATCCGTTAAACTTGTGGGTCGGTTGTGAACAAAATAATAGCAACGAAGTGTAGGCCTACATGTAAACAAATTAAGTGGGCCTTTAGAGTTAATAACACCGTCTGAATCATTCACAACCAGCCGTAGGGTTTTGACGTAACATAGCCGCTACATATATAAATCACCAACACAAACTCGCCGTTCTCAACTCACACTTCACACCTATCTTTCTTTCATCTTTTCTCTATCAAATTTCTTATAGAGATTCTTAATTGACATTCTTTTGTTATCTTTTATTTTTATCATTCATTATTATACGGTCATCTGATGAGAAAAAACTGCAACAATATGATTGGGGCTATTTGTTCTCTGTGATTCTTTTGTATTTAAGTCTCTGATGATTGTTCTTTTTTCAAATATTTTCCCCACTTTTATTTTGTAAATTATTTTTCAATTGCAGTTTTACTTTTTATTTATTTATTTAATTATGAGAAGTGATGATAAATTATTGGTCCGCGTTTCTGAATATACCGTGACCGACAACCAATTAACCATCTCTGATCTCTCACACATTAATTTTTTATTTTTATTTTAGTAAAAATTGATGAGAATATAAAGCTCTGTGATTACATTGCCTTTTGAAGAGAAGGTGATATACGCTATACAGAACATAAATGTTGACTGTGAATTCTGTCTGAGAGCTTACTATTTTCTTAATTTCTATTTTATTATAGTATTTGTAATATTTTTATATAATTATTTTCTATAGTTACATCAGATTCATAGTAAAATCTGCTTTGATGAAGTCAGGAAATATTCACATGTCAGACTTCAGAGATTGCTTGCAATCTGTGAGATCAATGTTCCATCTCCTGAGCAGTTCTGCGGAAAAATTTACCATCCGTCCTAAGATTAAGACGGGTCAAATAAATACCAAATTATCCAACTTGTTGTCGAGAGTATACCAATTTTTATTTATTTATTACAACCATTTTACAATACTTACACGTCGTCCCATTTTGAGCAAGACTTACTAGCATAATTAATACTTCCTCCATTCAACTCCACTCTACCAAATTTTTTTTTCACATTTGCCGAAGCGAGTTTTGCACGGTAAATATCGTTAGCTACGTGTTTGCAAAAATTATAAAAGTTAGATATTAATAATGTACTCGTAAAGACGAATCAAACAAGATCACACATGAATATATTTTTTACTTATATATTGAGAGAAAATTGCAATTATATGATCGCTTGTGAATAGTGTACAAAAAAGAAAGTGGTAGAGTGGAGTTGAATGGAGGAAGTACTTGGTAATAATTTGATATGAAATACTGTAGTCGTTATGGTAAATGGCAATAAATTAGAGTCTCTGTTACGCTTAAAATTAATAGCGTAATTAGCGCTGTACGTTGCCTAAATGTAAATGGAATTTAGATTCTAGCGTTTTCCATTGTTTCAATGGTTGTCGCATTCAGATATTCCAACATTTTAATTGATTGATTTTAATAAAGAGAGATGGAAATGATGATGATTTCCCCAGATGAACGACGTTGAAATAACTGAGCTATTTAGTTTTCTCTTTTTGAGAATCCAAGCCAGATATTCTGATCCATCTCTTTATTCTCTTTTAGCTTACAACACATTTTATTTTAAGCTGTATTATCATTTTAACAAAATTTATTGTGTTCTTTGGGAGGACCCTCCTCCTGGACCAAAAAAATATATAAAAGCCTTCCTGGAGGACACAGGAATATTTCTCATTTTAATCAATTTTAACAGGAGATTTACCTAGTTGAGTGTAATGCACCTCCTGGTCTAATTACGGAATACTAATGACAGATTTCTTATATTTACACCTCTTACAATAACCACAGCGCTATCTCAAAGATTCATGTAAAGCTATTTATATTTTCTGTTGAATTAAACTTTTGAAAACATTTATATTATGTTCACCTTTACATATTCTTGTTGAGGTAGATGTATATGTGTCTTCTAAACTTGACAAATGGGTCAATTGAGTTGTGTTACTTGTGGACACAAGCCCCGAGGTGACATGATGCCCAAATTGATCGACCCTATATAACATAGAGGGGTTACTGCTGCACATGATGACTATCTATAAAAAAAACTTGATAATAGTTGTCTCGAAAATAAACATGAACCTGAATTGATTATGTCCGACCTGATTGAACCTTTGCAACCTTAAAATTGACCGACCCATAGCAAATCTGACCCATATTGAAACCGTTGCATCACATTGAAACCGTTGCCAAGTATATTTTTAACAGGGTTTTTTGATAACTACTACCTACTAAAAGCCCACTTTGAAGAACTATCAACTAAATTTTTCCTTAAAAACTACTCCCTCCAATCCAATCCAAGCTACCCACCTTCCATTTTTGGACAATCCAATCCAAACTACCCATACCATAAATGACTAAAATTTGGACAACTTTATCTCTATAACATATCTATATTTATAAAAAATGCCAGTATTTAAACTTACTTACCCCACATCAACCTACTAATTATGGAATACATCTTTCATCATCTTCCTAAACTACCCTTACCAAAAGCAAGTTTCTTAAAACTTGTGCAAAATGGTATGGGTAGTTTGGATTCGATTTGAGGGAGTACTACCAATCTACTTGGTCTGGTTTGATAACAATACCAAATCTTAAAAAATGCCTATTATTAAAGTGAACAGACCATTTTGCCCTTCATTATTCCTCACACACTCTTATTTATCTGACTCTTCATCTTATTTTCATCTTAAAACACAATTTAATCTAAGTGAATTTGGGAAAATATAACCTTCACTTTTCTTCAAATCCTTATAATCTAATCAAGACAAATCAACTATACTAAATTAGTTCATCTCAATCACCTACTACCAAGATTAAAGAGGGGAACTATAAACCCTAAATTAAAACAAAAAATTGAAACCGTAAAAGCTTAATTGGAGCACATGTATTTTATAAATTATGTATCATGTAGTGATTCATTTTTATCATAGTTAAATTTATATAATTCCCTATTTTCATGTTTTGTGACGGTTTTTCATATATCCCACTTTGAGTCGGTTTTTACAAATGTTACTGTTTGAGCACTAATTTCTATGTGCTTTGTACTCTCATTCCCTTGGCTACCTCCACGTTCGTAAGGCTGGAATGTCGGAACGGAGATGTATCCTTACTGCTTAATTGCATGTGTTAGTGGGCATATGACGACGTTGTTGGGAGGCGAACGCTTTGCGTTGATCGACCCGGCCGTCAAATGTTGTATACTTGCGAGGTGGTGTCATTGCATGTAGCGTACCGCTTGTTTTGATGCTTGTTCTCTTTTCCGCCTCTTTCGTGAATGATCGACCGAATTTGGGGTACTCGGCTTCTATGATTGACCGAGTCTTGGATGCGAAATGTCATCGCTTGTCGAATCGTAAAATGGTTATTCCGAGAGTCTGGGCAGGTTTAGACTAGGACCGGGTATTTATATCGTCGTCCTACCAGGAGGAAATTAGTCTACATATACGAAATGTCATCGTGTATGCGTTCAGGGAAACGTTTATCTCGTGGATGCGATTTTAATCATTCTTGCCATTAACACGGTGCTAGTGCGTTTCATTTACCGTGAGAGATGTCGTCAATGTATTGGTATGTTTGGATGGATGATTACATGATTGATTATTCGTGATCATTGGGTGACTTGGCATGGTTTGTTTGCCGAGCCTCAATCTTATCAAACTTATACCGCTAACGGTGAGATGCAAGCTCTAGTGAGCGTATTCGGTTGCCTAAGAGTGTCTTCCCCGAGTCTATCTATAGCATGATGGTTACGGATTGTACTTCATATGCTCTTATCATTATATGTTGAATTGCCTATCTATCTTTATCGTATTTCACATGTATATCTATATATGCATGCTTCTACTTTTGTATTTCCTTTTATGTACGTTTAATGTGGTATGGCTAGGAGAACCCGGAGTTACTCCCCACTGATTGTGGCGTTCATGTTTTTCTTGGATGAACTAGTTGCTTGCTTGGATGGCTTTTTACTTGTGGTATTTTGGGTTCGGGTGTGAGCATGCGGACGTTGGCCTAGATGAATCACCTCTAGACGTTGTTTAGCTAGTTTGCTAATAACCTTGATGTTTGATACATTTTGAGAGACTACGTCTCTTTGTAGTATATTCTATATTAGTTTGTATTTATTTGACATTCCTCGTATTTCTATCTTGCATGTAAAAAGTTTTTAAAAAACCGTATTTTCCGCTATGTAAATCACATACTTGTTATGTTTTATTTCCGCATTCGCGAGGGTTGTCACAGTTGGTATCAGAGCTTAAACGCTCCCGACGCACACACGTGAACCCTAAACTTAAATTACTTGACCTTGAATTAATAAATGAGAGATGGGTATACTTAAGGACCTAAGGTGGTAGTCTTTGGTGTACTTGATGTTTGTTAGGTTCTAACTTGTTTGTTGATTGTGTTGAGTGATGTTATGTTTGCTTGTATCTACCGTCTTGAGGTGGATCATGTGTTACCTTGAAGAAGTATCCTCTACCGAAGATTGAAGATTGACGAGCCTAATTGAAGTGTATTTCTTCCTCATCGATGATTTCTCTCGTCCTTAATGTATCATGCTCTCTTCCTTCTATCTAGGTGCTTCTTTCTCTTCCAACTTGGTTGCCTCTTGGAAATTACTCTTGATAGTTTCCTCCATCTTACCATTGGTATCCTTACCTTCCTCATGTAACATTTTTATGGATGTCATACCCATTTGTTTGTGGTATATTATACTTGGTCGGAAGAACTTTGAACTTTGTGGAATATTAGTGATTGTTAGAATGAATTTGTGATTTGAGGAAAATGGTGTAGATCTAAATTCACCCTATAGTGGTGATTGGTTGTATCTCTGAAGGAAAGGTGGTAAGATAAGTCGGATGATTTTAATGCTTAATGCTTGCCATGACTCAATGTGTGAATAGTTCATGGTATTTGATGGTGTAAGGTTGAATGAGTTGGCTAGGACTTCTTAACCCATTAGTGATTTAATCTTTTGAACTTAGGAGTTTAGTAATATTAGAGTGTCTTGAGGATCATATCTAAATTGGAGCTAGTTGTTCTAAGTGAGAATATTTGGATGATACCTTGAGGTGTAAAATGCTTTTGAGACTAAGTGACTTTTTGTGGATTCTAGTGTATGTGTTAGAGTATACGCTTGGTGGAAAAGTACTTGGCTATAATTCTTGGATTTAAAAATATGACCTTATATCATAGTATCGGAGACTTGGTTGAGGTAGTAAGTCGTCGTGATTGATTAAACCATGTTACTTAAGGATTATGGTCATGAGTGGAATCTGATTAGATTGGCTATGTCGGTGATGCCTTATGATGTTGATAATGACGTTCTGTTTGGTGTTCTATCTTGTGGGCCATAGGAGTTGAAAAGAGATTAGTATGGAGAATTCCTTATTAGTTCTTCGGTTTTGAAACCTTTGGGAGTGTGTCAAATTTTGGAGTTGAGAGAATGTTACTATGCTTGAGTTGCAATTCCGCAATTGGGAATCCGTGTTATATGAAGGGATGGATGAATTCGGTTGTAATCGATTTGTTAAATCTAGGTGTACCTTACTTTGATGATTTGTGGTACGATGGTCCCTTGTAAGAGACCTTTGTAATCGGGATGAGTTGCTTTGCTATCACCCTGAGTCTGAAAGGAGAAATTTTGTGGATTAAACTTTAAACTTTTACTCGTACCATTATCCCTTTCTATTTCCTTTCATGCAAGTTTCCACTAAACCGGATTCCTAGGAAAATGTTTTCTCTTATCTTTTCCTTTGCCTGGCTATCTTCATGGCTATATCTATCCAATATATAGCTTTTGGCTCCCTGCCTCTAGCGTCCCTCTAATTTTCGTCCGATCTTATCGCGTTCGTGTTTCCCTTGAAATTTCATATCGTTTCCAGTTTTATGGTGACATTGTCTTTCCTCTGGTGAGATAGCTGGGGTTGTTAGCTAGCTTCGTGCTGATTTTGAACATGAATAGGATTGGGATTTAAACCTTAGGATGAATCTGTTGGTGGTATTGTACTCTCTTGGTGGCTTCATTTATTGAGCTTGCTAGTGTAGTGCTATTTTGGGAATCAAGTTGAGCGAGATGATATTCGTTGTTGTTGAGTATTATATCGGTTGCTTGGGATATCATTTGGGAATTAGATGTCTCTAATTGGTGGATTCTAAAAGAGACTTTGCTTTAGGGTACTTGAGTTGGTACCCAAAGTTTGAGGAGTTTTGTCATAAATGAAAATCGATTCATTTTGAGTTTTAGATGAACTAGATAATTTGAATGGTTGTCTGTTTGCCAAGTGATTGGTCATTTGTGGTTTGGAATTAGTAATTCTCTTTTATTCTTAAGGAATCATGGTTTGAGATTGAGAAATGTTCGTTGCAAGCTTTGGATAGTGAGTGCTCAGTTGTTATGGATTATAGAGTTAGAATGGTGAACCCATTTATCTTGAGGATTAGTAACCATCATAGTTTGCTAATGTGACTATTTATATTTGAGGCTTCGAGCGTAGTAATGATCGAATTAAGGATGTTATGGCGTATTAAAGAATTATTATAATCGATAATGGATTGTGGATTTTTCCTTGTCGTGAGATCTGGGATGAGGCTAGTTGGATCTTAGATAATTATGTTTTGTTGCGTGGATTGTGTTTTGACTCTCGAGGATGAGAAAGTTCATTGTAAATTTAGGATAATGAGTTTGAAGTAAATTGAATCAAGGATTTTCATGGTAAGTCTCCTTTACCTTGTGGTTGTTAGCGATCATGTTTCCCTAGATAAATATTTTGTTGGTGGTTTCTAGTAAGAGTTTTGATGAAACTAAGAAGATTAGAGTACGTAATGAATCCTACATGTGGGTTGTTAGTTGTGGAGTCTACCGTGCCGATGGACTTTAGTGGATACTAAATGGATCTGAATAATTAGGTTATTGGCTTGAAATCTCGTGATTATGGAATATTTTTGTAGGATTTCTGATGATTGAAAATGATGAGTTGCAAATTGGGTAAATTGCATTCTCTTGAGGATTAGCTTATTAGTAGAGTTAGTAATGTCGAATTCTTGTAGATCTTCCTGCCGACTTTATCTTGATCTTCCTATCCCAAAGAGTTCAATTTGTTTCGTTTTTGCGTGTTTTGTATATATTTTGTTACCCTGAATTGTGTGTGAATTGTGCGAGTCGCTCTATGTACGTGTAATGTCCTGTTATTTGATTTTATCTTTGATAAAACCTTCAAATTTCCATATTATATTTCTAGTTTAACGTTTCAAAGAAGTCTAAAGATGGTTTGTGTCCCTCTTTTTGGAGAAAATAGATTTCTTTCCCTTTTTATATTTGGATTTTGTGCATGGTTGGATGTTTGGACTTGTTATTGGAGACGTCTGGTGACTAGTCCTGCACTTACTAACACTTGTTTGATTTTCGATTTCACTATTTCGACTTTGATTTGATCTGGATAATTAGAGTTCTCGTTCGCGACGGGCACTCTTGAGATCCGTAAGTAAAGTTTCACACTTATGAAAATTCTCCTTAAACCGTTTTCGAGAAGAACCTCGTTACATAAATGTTTCCCTTGTAAAAGCTTTCTTGTTAATTCTTAAAACCGATTCTTGTCCTTGATACTTTTGTTTTCTACTCTCAAGTTTCGAGGACGAAACTTTTTAAAAGGTGGGGTGATTGTAACACCCGCAAGTGTACCCTATTTGTAATTTAAAAATATTATACGGATACTTTTCAGCGAAATTTAGTTTTAGTTTAGAATTAAATTTTCCGTGTCTAATTTAGAATTTCAATTTGTTTCGTTTTTGCGTGTTTTGTATATATTTTGTTACCCTGAATTGTGTGTGAATTGTGCGAGTCACTCTATGTACGTGTAATGTCCTGTTATTTGATTTTATCTTTGATAAAACCTTCAAATTTCCATATTATATTTCTAGTTTAACGTTTCAAAGAAGTCTAAAGATGGTTTGTGTACCCTCTTTTTGGAGAAAATAGATTTCTTTCCCTTTTATATTTGGATTTTGTGTTTGGTTGGATGTTTGGACTTGTTATTGGAGACGTCTGGTGACTAGTCCTGCACTTACTAACACTTGTTTGATTTTCGATTTCACTATTTCGACTTTGATTTGATCTGGATAATTAGAGTTCTCGTTCGCGACGAGCACTCTTGAGATCCGTAAGTAAAGTTTCACACTTATGAAAATTCTCCTTAAACCGTTTTCGAGAAGAACCTCGTTTCATAAATGTTTCCCTTGTAAAAGCTTTCTTGTTAATTCTTAAAACCGATTCTTGTCCTTGATACTTTTGTTTTCTACTCTCAAGTTTCGAGGACGAAACTTTTTAAAAGGTGGGGTGATTGTAACACCCGCAAATGTACCCTATTTGTAATTTAAAAATATTATACGGATACTTTTCAGAAAAATTTAGTTTTAGTTTAGAATTAAATTTTCCGTGTCTAATTTAGAACTTCCGAGTTCGTATTTGGACTTTACGCGAGATTCCGAGTAAGTTACGTCTTAAGACCCTTATGGGATTTTTCCCATATTTTTCCACTTACTCCTTCATATACTCCCTCACAACCCTAACTCCCTCATTCAATCTTCTTCTTCTTCCTCACCAAGAAACCCCAAATCCCTAGCCTCCATATTTGATCCATCTTAGAATCATCGCTACTCCTTCGTTACTCGCTTAAATTCACTAAGGTTCGTCTTATTCCTTCCCTCTCATCTTCCTCTATCCGTATTGGTAATAAAATTACCGTCTTTCTCGCTTTTCAATTTATCCGTCTTTCTCAAAGGTGAATTATATTCATCTTTTGTCGTCTTTGTTTAGGTGGAGACTTTCTAGACCCCGACAAAGATTACTATCTAGTGGAGGAAGGCTTAGAAATCGTTTAAAGACGCATAAAGGTAACGGTGAAGGGTTACTCGATATCATTTACGTGTTTTTAATGTGTTTTCTATGTTAGTAATCGTATTTAGAATAAGATTAGTAATCATAGGAATTGGGTTGTTGATGATAGTTGTTGTTAGTTGATAATTGATAATGAGAATTGATGATGGATGATGATAATTGAAGTTGGTTAATATTCATAAGTGTTGAAGTGATGATTTCGTGCATATGTTGTTGTTTTCAATCACTCGTTGTTGTTAAACTTGTGTGTGGATCTATTTTGGGGAAGCCATGGTTGAGTTTAGAACAAAATGGAGATGTCTTGACCCAAGTCACGGTCGTGAAACTCATGTCACGAGCGTGAAATGAGAGGCTGACCAAATACCCTTGCGTAACAGACATTTCACGAGCGTGAAATGTAAGTCACGGTCGTGAAACTCATGTCACGAGCGTGACATACAAGTCACGGTCGTGACGACTGCAGTTTCACTGCAGTGACTCCTTTTCGTAAAATGATCATATCTCCTTCGTTACTTGCTTGTTTTGGGCTTGTGACCTACCGTTGGAACCGTAAGAGGATAATCTATCACCTCCACTTAGAATGTCTGCATTTGAATGTCTAGAGCTATAGTTATGACCGTTTGAAGTGGACCCTTGTTTTAGTTGGTTTCCAAACATGTTGTTTCGAGAGGAGATATATGTTTCTTATTTATTATGCTTCATAAACTTGTTCTAATGCTTATGTATCATGTAGTGATTTATTTTTATCATAGTTAAATTTATATAATTCCCTATTCTCATGTTTTGTGACGGTTTTTCATATATCCCACTTTGAGTCGGTTTTTACAAATGTTACGGCTTGAGCACTAATTTTCTATGTGCTTTGTACTCTCATTCCCTTGGCTACCTCCACGTTCGTAAGGCTGGAATGTCGGAACGAGGATGTATCCTTACTGCTTAATTGCATGTGTTAGTGGGCATATGACGACGTTGTTGGGAGGCGAACGCTTTGCGTTGATCGACCTGTCCGTCAAATGTTGTATACTTGCGAGGTGGTGTCATTGCATGTAGCGTACCGCTTGTTTTGATGCTTGTGCTCTTTTCCGCCTCTTTCGTGAATGATCGACCGAATTTGGGGTACTCGGCTTCTTTGATTGACCGAGTCTTGGATGCGAAATGTCATCGCTTGTCGAATCGGAAAATGGTTATTCCGAGAGTCTGGCCAAGTTTAGACTAGGACCGGGTATTTATATCGTCGTCCTACCAGGAGGAAATTAGTCTACATATACGAAATATCATCGTGTATGCATTCAGGGAAACGTTTATCTCGTGGATGCGATTTTAATCATTCTTGCCATGTACACGGTGCTAGTGCGTTTAATTTACCGTGAGAGATGTCGTCAATGCATTGGTATGTTTGGATGGATGATTACATGATTGATTATTCGTGATCATTGGGTGACTTGGCATGGTTTGTTTGCCGAGTCTCAATCTTATCAAACTTATACCGCTAACGGTGAGATGCAAGCCCTAGTGAGCGTATTCGGTTGCCTAAGAGTGTCTTCCCCGAGTTTATCTATAGCATGATGGTTACGGATTGTACTTCTTATGCTCTTATCATTATATGTTGAATTGCCTATCTATCTTTATCGTATTTCACATGTATATCTATATATGTATGCTTCTACTTTTGTATTTCCTTTTATGTTCGTTTAATGTGGTATGGCTGGGAGAACCCGGAGTTACTCCCCACTGATTATGGCGTTCATGTTTTTCTTGGATGAACAGGTTACTTGCTTGGATGGCTTTTTGCTTGTGGTATTTTGGGTTCGGGTGTGAGCTAGCGGGCGTTGGCCTGGATGAATCACCTCTAGACGTTGTTTAGCTAGTTTGCTAATAACCTTGATGTTTGATACATTTTGAGAGACTACGTCTCTTTGTAGTATATTCTATTTTAGTTTGTATTTATTTGACATTTCTCGTATTTCTATCTTGCATGTAAAAAGTTTTAAAAACACCGTATTTTCCGCTATGTAAATGACATGCTTGTTATGTTTTATTTCCGCATTCGCGAGGGTTGTCACAATTTTTGTTGGTGACAGTGGAGATTGTCTTACTATAGCCGCTAAGGTGCTGGAATTTATGGGATGGATTTGGTATTCAAGAGCACATTGGTCTCGGAATCAAGTATGATCCTTCTACTGGTATTTTTGGGATGTACTTTCTTTTTTTTTGGAGAGGCCTGGTTACCGTGTCGGTCGTCGCAGTAGGTGTAAGGCCTGAGTTGGTATCCAACACAGAGTCACAAAGGATGATGCCATAAAATTGTTCCAAACCAAATATGAAGGTGTCCTCTTGAAAAAAGCGTAGAACATTGGTGCTTACGCTTATTGCTTTTTGTCTCTTTGTTTTTGGTATTATAGCATTTTATCCGCAGAAGGGTTGTTAAACTGCATTTATAGCCAACAACTTGTTTTTCAACGATTTTGTAGTCTCTTTCACTCTACCATGGATTTATGGTTCTACAACTTTCTTGTCTTAGAGTGATGTTATCGCACCATGGCTAATATGGCTATACAGTTATATCAAGTAGAGGCTTCATTTTATATTACCATCAAAAAAAGGAAAAAAAAACTTAAACAAGGAGGGAGAAGGTTACCTAAGGTAACAAGTCAGAATTTTAAGTGAGTTTGTTAGGGGAAGTATGGAGGAATAGGATGGATTTAATTAGAATAATTGATAGGATGGAGTATTTTAAGCACACCACCCTTAGGATGGAGTATTCCTATGAAATAATCCTATAAATTAAATGATTGTAATATTTAAAGACGTATTCGGTTTAGCCGTTTAGTAGTTATTTTTCCCAAATATTTATTTAGTGATTAATAAAGGGGAAAAAAATAAAAAAAGTAAAAGAAGGGCTTGATCGAAATTAATGTAACTCTTTTAAAACGATATAAAATATTTTGTTTAATTGCTATCGTTTTTCAAATTACGTTAAATTAGGATGGCTACGTATCTCGAAAGAATCAAAGCCCACGTAGTTCTCCACTTACCTTACTTACCTTACTTACCTTTACGATGTCGGTTGGATGGGTGGTGAATGGTGATCAATCTTCATAGTCTTCTTCGGCCGTTTCTGCAATTGATGAACCACCGGTTGTTGTTAATAAATCATCCGTTTTACTATCTTCTTCTTCGTCTTTAATTCCTCGCATTCTTCTTTGTGCTTGATCCCAATATTTTTTGCACACACACATTTTGACGGTTCTTGAATCCAAACTTGATCTTTTTTCATCAAGAAATTTTCTACCTGCACTAAAAGCCGACTTGGACGCAACAGTGGAAGCGGGTACAACTAGTACATCTCTAGCAACTTTGGATAATATGGGAAATTGTGTGGAGTGATTTCTCCACCATGTTAGAATATCGGGTTGTTGCCCAACAACATTACTATGGTCAAAGTTTAAATACTGGGTAATAGTATAAGCGATACAGGATGATGTAGAACTAGAAGAAGAAGAGCTCGATTTTTTAAAGATTTTGTTAGCTAATGGGTGATCCAATACGGTGTTGGTTGGCATTTTAGACGTCTTAGAACTAGGTTCACATTGACCTCCAAGTTCATTTTCATATAATGCATATAATTGATGAACAATACCAATAGCATAATCAACATTATCAAGTTGGGTATTATATGCATAACCTAAAGTACCATAATAAAAATCTAAAACATCTTTTAAACATTTTGCTTTAACACATGGATCAAATAGAAAACCAACACAATAAATAGTGGGAAATTTGGTAAAATAATCTAGCCATTTTGCCTTCATTTTTGCAACAACCGGTTTCAAGCAAATAATGTTATTACAATTATTCAACTCATCAACAATAGAAAACATGACAAAATAACACAATGAACATTGGGATCAAAAACTTGTGAAAACACATTTGTTGCATCTTTATAAGCTCTTAGCAAATCACTCACATGTTTGGCAAGTGTCCACATAGATTCATCAATTAATACTCCATCACCTTTAGAACCCTCATGTTCATTATACAAAATAGTGATAACATTTTTATAAGCAATAACATCTTTTAGCATTTTATAAGTCGAATTCCATCTTGTTGGTGTATCTAATGACCATTTCTTAGGCCTTAACCCGAACTTACCACACAAATTAGTATATTCACGTCTAATATTTATTCCATTTATAATCCATTTAATTACTTGTCTAATTAGGTTTAATAAGGGATATAACATAGCAATACCTTCTTGGGCGGACAAGTTAACAATGCGAGCACAACATCTAATATGGACTAGTTCTCCATTTAATATCAAGTTCATATTTAGTTTAACATGTTCAATGCATTTTGTGTTGGCGGAAGCATTATTAAAAGAAATAGACATGATTTTGTTGTTTAAATTAAACTCGTTAATTGTGTTGTTAATTCGAGTGTAAATATTGTAACCGGTGTGACGTTCTTCCATTAAATCAAAAGCAATAATACGTTTCTCTAATCTAAAATCATCACCAATCCAATGTACGGTAATACATAAATAAGGCTCACCTTTTTTAGATGTCCAACAATCACTAGTTAAACAAGCACGATTTTTATATGTTGAAAAAAAAGGAATCAATTCATTTCTAGTTTGTTCATATTGTTTTTGAGTACAACGTTTTTATGTTTGTCTCGAAACTTTATAATAAAGCGGTTGTAAAGACAATTTAACAAATTACTCCAACTCTTCACTATCACCATAAGTGAAAGGTTGCTCGGTCATGCAAACATATTTAGCCATAATATCAATCATATCTTGTCGGTTATAAAAAAATGGTTTACCTCCACCGGGATTCGACGATGCATAGCCACTTATTGTTGGTTGATTTTTCTTTCCTCCACCGGATTTGTAATTTTTAGCATCTAGCTCATGCTTACTTTCCAAGTGGCAGGCCAAAGTTCCCGTTCCCGTTCCCTTCTTCAATTTATAAGCGATGACCGGCTTCCCCTCTTGAGCACAAACTTTACAAGAACATATAAAGTTTTTTGGACCTTGGCTTGGCTCACCATCTTGAGGTACTTTGTTGTATAACAACCAAACCCAAGAAATATCGCCTTTTCTACCACCGATATTTTTGGTAGTCGAACCCGAAGTAACAAAGGTTGAGATTCTTGGGTATGTGGAACTTGAGTTAGTAAACACAATAAAAAAACCAATTAGTAACATACTAATATATAAGCAAATCAATTAATTTATAATCATTTAATTACAAATTTACAATATAAAGAAGTACAAATTAGAATATCAATTAATAAATATTTAGAATTTTAGAATATGTATCAATTAATTTGATTATATTTTTAATTAATAATATAATCAAATTATTTATAATTTAGTGTATGTAGAAATGAAATGATAAAATTAAAAACATTAAGAAGTAAAAGAATATCAAAGTATTTACCATCAAACATTCTTTCCATCGCCTCTTGACCAATTTCTAGTGGAATATAAATGTTGTTATTTTAAGACATTATGATTTATGATAGAGTTAGAGATATTAAGAGAAAATTAAAGAGAGAATTAAGACTATTTTATAATTTATAACTTGAATAATTGATGATAATAAATTAATGATTATAACTTGAGTATTTTTGAATAATTATAACTTATGTATTTGAGAATAATTAGAAGATTAAGACGATGTAAACTAGAGAATAGATAAGAGAGAATTGTGTGAAAATTAGGTTAAATGAAGTGGTTATTTATAGAACAAATTAGGGGGGAAAAATCTACACTTTTGAATTCAAAAGACTAGAAAAAAAAAAGCATTAGAGCAAAGCCAACGGTCGGCCCACATTGAACCAGGCCGGTCCGGGCCAACCGGGCCAAGTGGTTCAATGCGGGTCACGGGCCAGGGGGCGGGCTGGCAACCGAGCCGGGTTCCACCATCACCAAACCGGGACCGGCCCGATTTGATAGGCGGGCTAGGCAGGCTGATTACACGGGCTGGCGGGCCCTTTTTTGGGTGAACCGGAATGGCGGGCCGGGTCGACCCGCAATTTTGGCCAGCTCTACTTATACCGCAGGTTCGTAGGGATGCAAGTGAGAATTTTTCTTGTGTTTATTTTTTATTATGAGTCTAAGGCCGTGTTCTTTCTGACTTAATTTTTGCTCATTTCAGTTTAGCCCACCTCTATTCAGTTCAGCTTGGTTCTATTTAGTTCAGTTCAAATCAATTCAGTTTAACTTTTTATTCAGTTCAATTTAGCGTTGCTTTATTCAGTTTAATTAGCTTTACTAAATTCAACTCATTTTATTTTTAGTCATCTCAAACTTAATACTCTCTCCTAGTCATTCATTTCTTCCCATTTTCTTTTTGCACAAGAATTAAAGAAATGAATTTGGACCACACAAAACATATAACCCCACATCCATAAAGGGAAAGGAAGAAGAAAACCCGACTTACCCGATAAGAAAAGAGGGAAAAATGGGTGATTAGGAGGGAGTAGTTTTTATTAATAATTATTATAATAACTATTAATTAATATAATTGTCTTCCTATTTTGATTCTTAGCGTTAAATTTTAAAAACTTTGATCACAAACTAGTGTTCAAATATTAAATACTATCACATTATACTAAACATTTACATTCATCATTCAACAATCTTTCGTACATTTATTTTTTGAAAGAAAAATAAACCAATATAAATGGAGACAAATCGAGTGACAGTGTCGTCTCGAAGTTTATAATATTAATAGTTACTATAATCAATATTATTATATTATGATTAATTATTATTATTATTAGTTTTTTTTATACACCGAAGCTTTTCTTAAGAGTCCTTTTCTTAAGAGTCCTTGCTGTAATCAAGATCAAGCTCATCTTCATCCAGTTTAGCTCAGTTCTATTCAATTTAGCTCGTTCTATTCAATTTAGCTCAGTAAATGAAACAGAATATCGTAAACTAGAGTAATATGAGAGATAACATGTTGTAATCAAATAAGAGAAATAAATTATGTTTATTGGGTTCATAGGGATGATCAAGGGTCTAAGTTTTCCAGTCTAAATCGATTTTATGTTATAATAGGACTATGAGTCAAATCTCTAGGTTTAACGATCATACCTTGGCTCAAATAGGTTAGCTCCCGCGTACTCTCGACCAACACACCAACTACATGCATGTTTTAACAAATCCTAAGGCTCTCAATCTTATACGAGTGTATAAAAAAATAAAGAAAACATGCAATTGTAATAAGCTAATGTAAATGAATAATGAGAGTCTACAATAATAATAAGGGTCAAGGTGGCGGAAAAAGCCGACCAATCCGAATTGATACTGAATTCCTATAACCAAAAAACTACATTATTCAATGATCAATTGAAATCAAATTCCTAAATTATTTATTCATGCTGCCTCTCGATATATCCCAAACAACATCACCCAATTAGGAAACAACTATGAACTTGAACTACCTGAGAAGGGGGCTACAATCAGTCGATAGTAACTAGATGTTCTTTCAGTCATGATTAGAATATGATAAATTAACTAACAATTAATGACAACTGAAAGTAGACAAATGACATGTGAAAAAGTTCATACAACATGACATGCAACCAACTTACCGGATCATGGTGATGACAACATCCATCCAATGCAACTATACGAAACTAGACCAAATATGATCACTAAATCATTAACACTTACAAGACCAAAAGTGACACTCGACTCACAAAAACATAAGGCACAAATGCTAGCAACAAAACATATGGATGAAGTGAACCCCCGTTAGAGCGTATCAAGACTGCCTCCATCTGTGTGGAGAGTATCACCATTGCCTCCACGATACCATGTATAGCGTAACACCAGTGCCTATGTGCGTAAGACCTGACCAGACCACGATGAAATAAATATAAGCGAATGACACTCGGTGTATTACTCCATGCGTGAAGTAACCCCTTGAGAGGTTGTTGGACTTATGATATTGTTTTGATAATGACAAGTATATGTTTGACAAGTAATGCTTTAATTGATATATCATATGCATGTAATTGTGTGCTTTAGTCTTATTATATCTAACAAAAATTACAAGTAAGAAGATCAAATTTATAAAAGCTTACCTTGAAGATTTCATTAAGACAAAGTTATAGGCGCTTGAGATATAACTTTGGAAGTTCATATGCAAAGTTATAACTGTTTTGGTTATAACATTGAAGAACAAGCCAAGATCTACATCAAATAACACAAGACTCAAGATGGAGGGTCTTGTGATCAAGATGAAGAGATGATCCGTATACTGAAGATCTTTGTGAAGATTAGATAGTATAGGTCGTCATCTGGTAACTATTCCATTAGAGTGCTTTTTGAGAAGTAAAGTTATAGCTATTTCACTTATAACTTTACATACTAAGTTCAAAGTTATAACTATTTCACCTATAACATTTAATGATGAAATTGATGCGTGATTTTGGAAATAAATCTTTTAAATGTTTTCAAAAAGATAAAGAGTATTTTATATTTATCAAAAGTTTTATATAGTTAATGTATTTATGAAATTCTATTGGTTAGTAATACAACTTATGGATTGTCATGCTACCTTGGGTTTCTAATACATTTGTGGTACAAGGCTTAGTGAGGAACCACGGGATAGAAACGAGGGACACGCGTAGTGATACGCATTTGTGGAGTCGCCACCAATTTTTATGGGAAATTGGAACTGTTCGAATACTTTATGACACGTCAAGACACAAAGTAATGGCATGAATACTAAGAACTCGTTACCCTTAACATTCTATGTCTAGAATGACTCTCGTGGATGCCAATGAACGCGGATGTTCACAGAGATCTGGAGTAAGGGGCGAGGTTACGTATTAGGAAGTTCTTTAATTAAACACCTAATCCTGCCCGCGTCGATAGCGGCCTCTACTAATGATTAGGGAAATCGTTTATACTCGATATGTTATCGGTTATATGCATGCAATGCAACATCCACAATTTAATCCTAACATGTGAATTAGACTATGTCGGTGAACATGTAGTTTAGCACTTAATTATGTCGAATTAGGATTTAGAATTGAATTATATATGAGAAGACAATTAAATCATACAATCATAATGATTAAATAAAATATAAAATAAATATTACAATTGATTACAATGAATACGAGATCTATGTCGGGAATAAACCAAAACAGACGTTTGAAAGAAAAGAAAAGATTAAAATAATTTAAAAAGACAGATTAACAATGATAATACGATTAATAGTCGATTAGTTACATAATTAAACTACGTCGAAGTGAGAAAGGAAGTTCAGAGACAGAAACCAACACAGAACAGGCGCAGCAGCAGCTGCGTCCTCTAGAACAAGCGCAACAACCCATGCGTCTGTTCTTGAGTTGGATTCTGGCTGTGAAGCCAGAATCGCAATCAGTTAATGTTCGTTTGTGTATTTATGACTTATTATTAATCTAAGACTCGAATGAAAGTGATTTAATTAGATTAATTACACTAATTTATATCAATAACGAATCTAGAGATTTGATATGAACAAATCAAACCTCTAAAACCCGAACTTGATTAAAGGACTAAAACCCGCTAATATTGACTATTAGGGATCTAAGACGAGAATAAAGATTTTAAAAGATTAAAATAAAAAACAAAAGACGCGGAAACCTGAGGAAGAAGAAGAAGAGCAAGAGCAGACAGCCTCTTGAAGAGGCGCAACAAGTGCTGTGTTCCTTCCATAAGGCGTAGATGCTTCTGCGTTTCTTCTTGACGTCTGATGACTACTAAAAAGGTTTTATGAAAACGTTTTGACTTTAAAATCGACTTTGAATTTATTTCGGACATACACCTTACATGAATAATATGAAAAAAAATGATACAAATAAAAAGATGGGATTAAACACCCTCAGACTTACATGTTGATGAAACGAGATATGAACTATAGTTACGTTTTAGCGACAGTTCGACTCGAATGTATGCAGAAAGTACCCTCGTTGAAGGATTAAGATTGATTAAGTTGATTGAGGAGTAGTTGGTCAAATTGGTCGGCAAATGCAAAACGTGACAGGTACCCAGAAGAATTTGAGCTTACGTTGTCGATTGATCAACCACGTAGATGTCGATAGCTTAGAGAAAGGTCTAGAATGCAAAGAGAGAGAAGAGAAGGGGCGGAACACTCGCGTACCTTAAAAGTGAGAACGGACCTCTCCTTTTATAGTATAAAATGCGAAGAGTCGTAGAACAACTCAAATTTTGGAAAGGAACAGGCTGGGGAAGAGGCGCAGCAGGACTGCGATCCTTCGAAGAGGCGCATCACCTGCTGCGTCATTACCCAGAGGTTTCCTGCTAAAGAAAGAAGATTGCTACGTTTCTATTACGGAATTGTGGTTGATCTACACTTCCCTTTTAAAAGATAATACGAGATAATTTTATTAAAAATATGAAAATATAATGAAATAATCAAGATATTCCAGAGTGTTCCGACTCGGAATTTTAAAACAGTTTATAGAAAATGATGCAGTTTTTGACTCCGACTCCAAATGGACTGTAATGACTGTCAAAACGACCGTACCGGTTCGTAGATGACGACCAAGGGGTAGACACAAATATTTGAGCTATCACTTGACGATAAACTTACGAATTCTCATACATCGTTTTGCGTACCAAATATGCGGCCCAATCATCACTGGGTGGTTGGCGGAAGGCGTAGAAATGAGGTATCTACAGAGCCCCTACTTTGACTGAGGCTTGGACAAGGCAAAAGTCAAAGTGTAGCCATCAGGTCAATCGAAGATTACAACCTGACGACTATGGCCACGCGAGGCGGTTCAAGGGGTCTGAACCAAGGACCTATCGTCGGGAACATTTTAAGGTATGTCGACCATCGAGGAGGGTTGTTTAATGTCCATTAGACTACGTATGAAAGCTCGCCAGCCATAAGAAGGAGTCATACCTGAGGCATCTTTCTATTTGAGACTGAGGTTGCGTCATGAGAGGCTCGCCAGCCGTTGAACGGGGTTGCGTCGTGAGGCTCACCAACCGTATATGCGAGAATATGCCTGTCTCTGTCCTCAGGAAAACTCTCGTTGGGGAAACATATATTGAAAGGAATTGGATATGCGGAAGATTCTGCCAGGATCGAATCATTCCGTTGAAAATCTGCTAGGTTGTGGCGAACAAAATTCTGGTAATAAAAGATGGGCCCACGGATTGTATGTCCGAAAGGTGGGTCCCTGCTGAGGATAACGTCTAGAGACGGTTTTGAAGCTCATCAAAACACGATTCTTGAAAAAGAACCAATTTGGTGAAATAAGATGACGGGGAAGAGGCTTACAAGATTTGGGCCCACAAGTAAAAAACTTGTAACGAATTTTCAAATTTGAAGTAAAAAATTCGCTGGGGAACAGGCGCAGCAAGAGCTACGACCTTTGGAAGAAGCGCGGCGAACACTGCGCCCTTTCCCGAGCTCGTCCCTGTCTGAGTTAAAGCGCGACAGACGGACTCATTTCCTTTATTTCAAAACACAAAACACAAGAAAAACCTCTCAAATTCTAACAAAAATCCGTCACAATTTGATCAATCCAAGCCATAGAAGATGACTAATCGAGGTATCTATCTTGCTTTTGTCTTTAAACTCCTAAATACATTCGATTTAGAGCTTGAAATTAGGGTTACCCAATCAAAAATGTCGAAAATTTTGGGGTTTGCTTCCATTTGGTTTGTAGGATAAAAATTGACACTAGAAATGAACAATTGACCTTGTTAGGAATATAGCCATGCGTTTGTTTTTCGTTTTCGTCGAATTTTGAGAAAATGAGACGGTCAATCACTGACTCAAAAATCGTCTTGAAAATGCCCTTAGGCTCAACCATTTTGGACGAAACTTGGTGTTTTGGAACCCTTGTGTAGTGGGTAAATTTGTTATAGCATTATATTTTCAGTTTGCGACGGCTTCTGCAGGACGCTTTTTCATGGGATGACTGATATTATGGCGAAATGCTGTCGAGATTTTGACTCAAACCCGAGATTAGGTTTAGACTAGACTCGACTTGACCCTACATGTGTAGTCGGGTTTTGGAAGAAATGGTCGAAGACGGTCGGAAAACTTCCTTTAAAGCTTGAAAAATTGCTTGAAATCGTTGGGGATTGTTTGAAATCGCTTTGGATTGTCCAGGTGACATTCCTTCTTTGTCAGGGAGAACTCCTATGGACATAGACTTTGAGCCTTATTCTTCTCGCGTGGGAGAAGAGATACCAGCTGGATTGTCTGAGGAGGCCTGGGAGGCCGATGAGGTCCTGATGAGGGCCAATATAGGACGAGGTGGACGCCATTTGTTGGGTGCACCTGAGTGGGCTGAGAAATGGGATGGGAGACATCTCATTTGGGCGGCGGAGAGCCATTTGTCTTACCGGACGGCACAGAGCATGGTAAGTTATTGTTCGACATTCTTGTGTCTGTTTACCATTTCACTTCTCATTTGTAAAAATGCTATTGATAACCTTTTGATTTGAATTGATGTTGTGGGAAATCGGTATTACCACAATACAATTATTATAGGATTATAACGAAATAGTAATAACTTGATTATACTAGTCATAAACGAAAACAAGAATAAGAGTATAGATTTAGAAATCAACCTCCGGTCCTAGCAATTGGCGTAAAGAACAGAGATATCAAAGTAGATATCCTCCTAATCGTTGCACCCAAGACTGTATGAGATATGCCCTTGAATTGCTAGAAGTTTTCAAGAGTTACTGTTAACCTTTTGTTTTTGTGTTTTGTGAAAAAGCTACTATTAACTTTTTCTTTCTGTGATCTGTGTTGAGATGGAGGCAACCAGTGAGAAAAGAATAGATTAGGGTTAGAATTTTCTTTTCCTGCTTCCTCTCTCATTCCTCACGGCTCCACTAGGTTCTTTTATATGAGGAGATTTAGTCTCCTCAAATAACTACCCATTGACTAAAAACCGAGTGTATCTGGATACATTCGTTTATGGTCATTTTAGCTTCCAATATAATGTAATATATTATAATCGTCGTTTTACATGGACCGACATTATGATACATCATTAATTATAAATATCCGTATATTTATAATTTGCCAATTAATTATAACGTATTATGTTTAATTAGCTTACATTATATATCCAATTAAATATAACTTTTTATATTCAATTTTACGAATTACAGTTAATTCGTCTCAGCTAACTTTATTTAATCATTATTAAATAATTGTCTCATCATCACATTGACTAACCTTTTAGTCAAATACACTGACTAACCTTTTAGTCATTTAATAGGGCATCAATATGATCATTTTCTCAAATAATCACATCTCTCAAACACATCCTATAGGTGTGACTTTTAGGGACCAGTTGATCACCGCCATCTGTATGACAATAACGTCAACTTATCTAGCAAGCCAACCGTTATTGATAAACGTTAATCAACTGATTATTATACAAAGTATACCCTGTGAACCTACAGAGGTTTATTTATGTTATTGCACTAACTGTGGAGGACACTGGCTCCAACAATCTCCCACTTGTCCGTACAAGTGTATGTGCGATAACCGATTCTCATATCCATAATACATTTCTCCCACTCAATGTAAACCAATTTGCAAAGTCACCGTATTCACAAGGTCGTAGTTTACAAGTGATCAGTATCAAGAGTGGTTTCCCCGACTAGAGAGTAACTTAACTGATAAACGAATCTATATTCGAGCATGGCCATGCATTTCAGTTACAGCTCCTCGAGTGGCCTTGAGAAATATCATATCCTGATAAAGGTTGGATATTTTCTTCAACTCGAATCTTGCAGACACAAGCGCAGTATGAAATGACCCAGTGAAAATCTACTTAGCCTCCTGTTACGGTCGACATGAGAGAAGAAAACAAAGTCACCAAAAACTGCCTTTCTTTATCCAAGAGACAGTCGATAGTCCAAAAAAAATCGACTCTAGGAACACTATGGATGTCCTATCCAAGACCCCCGGGCACCTAATGTTCTGAAACATTAGGACTCCATAAACGTTTGTCACAAAATTGTCCTTGCCGAGGTATCATTATAACTCGCCATATGTGATCGATCAGTCAACTGTTTGACTTATGGCTCGTTGAACCCACCATCAATCGGACTGAACACAGAAAATATTGCCAGAGTTATCAGCTCATGTAGGCGATTACGGACAAAAACAAATATAATGTAATTCAGTTCACTTTGTGGTGTTCAATGTTGTCAGTACAACCCACATGAAAAACAAAATATAAAACAAAACGATGATTTTATAGATAGTTTTTATGAAAAAGATACAGGTGTCTAATCCATATAAAACAACTAATACAACTCAGGAACACGTTTGATTCCCATGGAAAGAACGTGCCCTTCATGTTTATCATATCTCAATGGTTTAGTGAGAGGATCTGCAACGTTATCATCCGTAGCAATCTTGTCTATCACTATTTCCCTTTGCTCCACGTAATCTCAGATCATGTGAGCCTTCCGTTGTACATGCAGACTGCTTGCTGGACTAGGCTCCTTGGCCTGGAACGATTGGACACCAATATTCATAAACATAGCTGGTGCTCGGGTATCCGAACTAGGACAACAGCTTAGTCCGTGTAAATAAAAATGACGATCCATATAGCTCCTTCGCAGCCTCTGAAGCGGCATAGTACTCGGACTCAGTCGTAGAATCTGCTATAACATTTTGTTTGGAGCTTTTCCAGCTGACCGCAGCGCCATTAAGAGTAAACACGAATCCAGACTGAGATTTTGAGTCATCTCGATCCGTTTGGAATCTAGCATCTGCGTAACCGACTGCGCATAGCTCAGTGTCACCTCCATAAGTCAATACACAATCCTTAGTCCTCCGTAGGTACTTAAGGATATTCTTAACAGCTATCCAGTGTGTTTCACCTGGATTGCCTTGGTAACGACTCGTCATACTCAATGCATATGCCACGTCTGGACGTGTGCATATCATGGCATACATGATCGATCCTATAGCTGATGCATAAGGAATCCGACTCATGCACTCGACCTCTTACGATGTCTTTGGTGCTTGAGCTTTACTCAACTGCATCCCAGAGACCATTGGAAGGTTCCCCTTCTTGGAGTTGGTCATGCTGAACCTCTCAAGAATCTTATCTATATAAGACTCCTGACTGAGGGATAACATCCGTCGTGATCTATATCTGTAGATACGGATCCCCAAAATTCTTTGTGCCTTGCCCAGATCTTTCATCTGGAAATGGTTCTTTAACCAAACTTTTACCGAAGTTAAGAGAGGTATGTCATTCCCAATCAAGAGTATGTCATCGACATACAATATTAGAAAGACAATCTTGCTCCCACTCGACTTGATATATAAGCATGGTTCCTCGACCGATCGAGTAAATCTATTCTCTTTTATCACCTGGTCGAAACGATGATTCCAACTCCGAGAAGCTTGCTTAAGTCCATAAATGGAACACTTAAGCTTGCATACCTTCTTAAGATTTTTAGGATCAATGAAACCTTCGGGTTGTACCATGTACAACTCCTCCTCCAAATAACCATTTAAGAAGGCGGTTTTCACATCCACTTGCCAAATTTCATAGTCATGAAAAGCGACAATCGCTAAGATTATCCGAATGGAACGCAGCATAACTACGGGTGCAAAAATTTCATCATAGTGAAATCCTTGCACTTGAGTGAAACCCCTTGCCACTAGTCGTGCCTTGTATGTATCTGGTTGTCCTTCTACAGAATGCTTTATTTTATAAAGCCATTTGCACTGAAGAGGCCGAACCTTATCAGGTAAGTCAACCAGATCCCATACGTCATTCTCATACATAGAGTCCATCTCGGATTGCATGGCTTCAAGCCATAGCTTAGAGTCGGAACAGGTCATGGCACCTTTATAGGTAGCGGGTTTCGTTACTCTCTAGGAGTAAAACGTCATCTCTCCCATTCTCCTCGACCATACCAATGTATCTGTCTGGAGGAATGGAGACTCTACCCGACCTTCTAGGTTCCTCAGGAATATTTACCGCAGCCGATGATGAAGGAACAGTTTCCTCCGTTGGTTGCTCGGTTGTTGGTTCTTGAATCTCCGACAGATTCGAAGGTTCCATTACTTGTCCATTCTCAAGAAATTCTTTCTCTAAGAACGTCGCACTAGACGCAACAAAAACTCGATGTTCGGTAGGCGAGTAAAAGTAATGACCAAACATCCCTTTTGGATAACCAATAAAGTATGTCTTGACCGATCGTGGGCCGAGCTTATCGTCAGGTCTCCACTTGACGTAAGCCTCGCAGCCCCAAACCCGAATAAAGGACAAGTTAGGGACCGTTTCCTTCCATAATTCATATGGAGTCTTGTCTACAGCTTTAGACGGACTTCGGTTAAGTATTAGAGCAGCTGACAATAGAGCATATCCCCATAATGAGTCAGGTACAACCGTGTGACTCATCATGGATCGAACCATATCAAGCAATGTTCGATTTCTCCGTTCGGACACACCATTCAATTGTGGTGTTCCAGGTGGAGTTAACTGTAGTACTACACCACAGTCTTTAAGGTGTTGATCAAACTCATTCGAAAGATATTCGCCACCACGATCTGAACGTAGTGCTTTAATCTTTCTATCCAGCTGGTTTTCAACCTTATTCTGGAATTCCTTGAACTTGTCAAAGGACTCACTTTTATGCTTCATTAAGTAGACATAACCATATCTACTCAAATCGTCCGTGAAAGTGATAAAATACCTATAGCCATCTCTAGCGTTGATTGACATAGGTCCACACACATCAGTATGTATGAGTCCTAATAGGTCAGCAGCGCGCATTCCAACACCTTTGAAGGAAATTCGAGTCATTTTGCCTATGAGACATGATTCACACGTGCCAAAAGATTCATAGTCAAATGGGGAGATAGTCCCATTATCAATGAGCTTTTTCACGCGTTTTTCATTTATGTGTCCCATACGGCAATGCCATAGATAGGTTTGATCTTTGTCACCAACCTTTGCTTTCTTATTACTCACATGCATTATATCTGTGGTTTGATCTAAAACATATATTCCATTCATGGAAACTGCTTTGCCATAAATCATATCGTTTAAAGAGAAAATACAGCTATTATCCTTTATTACAAACGAAAATCCGTCCTTATCAAGTACGGAAACTGAAATAATGTTCTTAGATAAACTGGGTACATAGTAACAGTTATTCAGAAATAACTCAAAACCACTTGGGAGTTGGATTACATATGTTCCCACTGAAACGGCAGCTACTCTTGCTCCATTCCCCACTCGCAGGTCCACATCACCCTTTGCGAGAGTTGTGATGCTTCTTAGGCCCTGCAAATGATTACACAGATGAGAACCACAACCAGTATCTAGTACCCAAGTTCCGAAACTTGCATGGTTAATCTCAATCATATGAATAAAAGAAGAAGACATACCAACAGGAGAGACGCGGCCTGCTTTATGTCCTCACGGTACACGAGGCAGTTCCTCCTCCAATGCCCAAGCTTGTGGCAATGGTGGCACTCCACGTTACCTTCATTGCTCTTTGTCTTGCCTTGTGAGCTACCGCTAGTCTCACCAGGCCCACTCTTGACCTTTCCTGGCTTTTTGAACTTCGGCTTCCCTACAGCTAGGTCAGCCTGAGCCTTGCCCTTACCTTTACCCTTGTTGCCAATCATGAGAACGTCCTGCTTCAAGCTCCCACTCAATTTCAGATCACTCTCGGTCTGTACGAGAAGTGAGTGGAGCTGATGAAGACTTTTCTTCATATCATTCATATAGTAATTTGCCCTGAAAAGGGCAAAACCATCATGAAGTGAATGAAGCACTCGATCAATAATGATCTTCTCATCGATTTTGCAACCAAGAGCCTCCAGCTTCTCGACATTCTCGATCATAGCAAGAATGTGTGGGCTAACCGCTTGGCCCTTCTGGAGTTTCGCCTCAAAGAAGCGACAGGTATACTCATAGCTAACGATCCTCGGAGCTTTCGAGAACTCGTTAGAGAGAGTGGTGAAAATCTTGTTTGCACCCTGGGCTATGAATCGCCTCTGCAAATTGGATTCCATTGAAAAGATGAGTACGTTCTTTATCGCACCCGCCTCCATTACGAAATCACTATAAGCAAGTGATTCATTGGCTCCTGCATTGGGGCCTGGGTTAGTCGGTAGTGGCTCAGTCAAGTACTTGAGCTTACCGTCAGCAATGGCAGCATTCCGTAATGCCGCCTCCCAGTCCGCAAAGTTGGACCCATCATTCTTCAGTCGCGTGGACTGATTCATGTTGTCCATAAAGATCTTTAGCCAGGACTCGCGAGCGAGTGTAGCACTTGGCATTGGGTCATCAGTATGGCCAGCCATTTTGTTATTTAGCAGTTATGAATTCGAAAACTGTGGAAAAAGAAAATGAATATGATAAGTTTCATCGTTTTAATATTAAGTCTTAATGCAATAACTGTTTAATGCGATGACTCATGCATTTGTGCAATTGACCTCCCTCAAGAATTATATAAATGATTCCAAGACTCAATTTCTGTAAATTGATAAGCCAACCTCTTGGCTAATTCTACCTTTAGAATTCTCGGTCGATAAATTTCTGTAAATTCTATCTTTTAGTCCATTATAATCCCGAGATATTACTCGGACTACAATGTTGAGGTAAAATAGGTCAACACTCACTACTTACCCAACGTAGAAGGGGTCATATTATGACTTCCGACGAAGAAGGGGTTCATAGTAGTTTTTCCTATAAAGACTAATCTCAATTTTCATTTTAGAGGAAGATCCCATCATCTTAAATTTAATTCATTTTAAGTGAACAAATTTCTAGCATTTCGTGAATGATTTAGACTAAGGTGATGGCCCTATGAACGAGTGACATCTGTATGTCTATGATGAAAATTCAAACTATATGAATCATTTTTCATGCAATTTAGGTGGTTTGGTTTAGGCGGAATATGATGCAATTATTTAACATGTGAATGAAAAGCAAAAGAACGAAAAATACGTAAACTATTACAACGGTCCTAGTGTGGCCTATTTACCAAAATGAACAGTAAATACAAGTTTGAAATCCATCCTTATGGACCCGAGAAGCTTGACTTGATGTTCCATCTTGGTCCATGAAGCGGGAGTGAGCATCCGATCTCCGTCTTTATTCTTCTTTAAATTACATTTTTAAAATTACAAAACAAACCTATTTACATTCTAATTCCAAAACATAATTAAAAGAAAAATAAAAGGAGATTCGAGATCTCAAAATTACATCCAAACCATGTTTTCATCATTACGAAAACATGATTAACTAAGGCCACACTAGATATTACATTTTTCAACCAATTGCAAAAATACGTAAATAAAACCATTCATTCATTCATTCATTCGACAAAAATAAAACTGCATCAACTAAATAAATAAATTATACAAAACATAATTCATTAATTATGTTGATTAATTATCCAAACCACCATTATATACAATCAAAATTATGTGACAATTCCTCAATTGCCCACAACAATTTTAATCTTTCATAATCCATTTTTATTTTAAACCTTTTTAAAATAATCGGGTATCATTATTGTGAAGCTTTTCACAACAACAAAAAAACATTATCTTTATAATGCCAAAAAAAAAACAAACAAAATTTTGTTTTTTTTTATTGATCACTGTTCACGCGAACAGTACAGCCCAATTTTTTTTTTCTATTTCTCACTGTTTAATCAAAAAACCGAAAAAAAATATACATTAAAATTTTAAAAAAAATTCCTGCTGCTTACAGCAATAAAAACAGAAGAATTTTTTTTTTTTTTTTTATAATGTACAGTAGCAGCACCAAAAATTGGAACGGTTTTAAGACGATTATGCTTATATTAACTAGATCGGTGCAAACAAAACAATGCCTAATCGTTATTAAACATTGATACAAATAGATGATTCAAATTAACCTTTTAATATGAACATCTAAAACAATTTATACCGAAAATATATAGCACAAAAATTGATGTTCATTAACATCCAATACAATTCCATTTACATTCTAATTTAATCCTTATTAAATTAAAATATCAATAAATTCATATATTATCATCTTTAACAGATTAAAACAATAATATGAATGAATCTTTAATGGAACCCAAAACAAAAAACATCACGGCAAAAAAAAATAAAAACCGAGAGTTTGATTTTAAAAAAAAATTTCCGGATTTTTTTTTTCTCTTTCAATAATCATACAATTTTAATATTTATGAAAATCACATAAAATAATTTCATAGCCCTAAGGCTCTGATACCACTTGTGGGAATATATCCGTATACATCCCTATAATTCTACAGGATTATAATGAAATTACCATTTATATGATTAACGGGTCATAAACAAAATTGCATAATAAACAAAAGGATTAGGAATAACCTTTAGTCCTCGTAAATACGGCCTAAGAACAGATATCAAAGCAGATATCCTCCTAATCGTCTCATCCAAGATTGATCGAGAAATGCCCTTGTATTTGCTAGAAAATTAGAGAGAAAAAGAGTCTGTATCTTTTTGTGAGATGTTAATTAATGATGATTCAATTAGAGAGTTAGAATGAGTAAAACTCTACCCATATACTCCCTCACCACACGACACAAATTAGGAGAAAAATTAGGGTTATTTTTCTCTTATTTTGTTACCATATTAACTGAAATTCCTCAATGTATTTGGACTCTTTTTCGGTTATATTAGCTTCCATTTAATATAATGTTATACATATTATATTTGTCTAATATGTTGTCATATATTAATAAGGTCCATTACAACATTTTGCAGTGGATATATTAACATAACAATTATTATGACAATCGTATAATATATACTTCAATTATAAATATCGGTATATTTATAATCTTGCTAATTAAATATAACGGTTTATGTTTAATTACGAATTAACATTTTAATTCGTTTAAGCTTACATTATATACTATAACTAAATATAACATTTTATATTTAATTACGAATTACAGTTAATTCGTCTTAGCTAACATTATTTAATCGTTATTAAATAATTATATCATCATCACATTGACTAACCTTTTAGTCAAAACACCGACTAACCTTTTAGTCATTTAATAAGGCATCAATATGATTATTTTCTCAATAATCACATCTCTCAATCACATCCTTTAGGTGTGACTTTTAGGGACCAGTTGATCACCGCCATCTGTATGACGATAACGTCAAACTTATCTAGCAAGCCAACCGTTATCGATAAACGTTAATCAACTGATTACAATACAAAGTATACCCTGTGAACCTACAAAGATTTATTTATGTTATTGCACTAACTGTGGAGGACACTGGCTTCAACAGCCAAAAGCAACAAATTGGCTTATTACACACGAAACACAAGGGTAAACTCCTTCTGAATATTGACTTTACATTTCTTAGGAGATACTCACAACTTCTTCTTTTATTTCTTCCTTTTATTTCTTTTTTATTTCTTTTCTCTTTTTTCTTTTCTTTTTTTCTTTTGAACATAACATCACTTCTTGAATATTTTCGTTCTCCCAAATTCACTTTCACATCAAGGAACAAAATCTTCTCAAAAGAGCACCCATACACCATAGTCTAGCTACTAGCTCAACAAGGTAGGCGGTTTTTATATGTAGCTATTATTTTGTGAAGCATTTGTATGAAAGGGCTAATTTTGAGGTGTAATTCAAAGTGAAAAAGGCTTCAAATCTTTAGTGAATCATGAATGCAATGCTTATAGGAATGAAATGAGAACCATAATTATGCGTTTTGACATGACACATATCACAAGGAGAACTACACACACATAGATGAGACTGGGTATAGATGTATCAACCTAAGGAGGTTCTACCTTACAATATATGTAACTTGCCAAGTGTCAAGATCAAGCGTACTCATCTATAGATTCATTCCATGCCTACTGTGTACAAGACTTCCCCATGTATGCACAATTCAATAAATGTTGAATCATTATGCTTTTGAAAGCTCTAAGATTGGGAAATGTAACATGAAAGCATAGTAAACAAGTAAGCAAAGCACGAAAAGCATTCAATGATGTTCAAAATTTTTTTTTTTTTTTAAATTTTTATCTTATTCAAAAATTTGAAAAAAATGATCAACTAAAATGCAAAATGGGAAAATGCAATCCCTCCCCCAAGCTAAACATCACATTGTCCTCAATGTGAGCACAAAGACAAAATATGCAATGAGATGCTTAATGGGAAAAGGGGAAAAAGGAAAAATGAAAGAAGAATGAAGCTTACTAGTCAGCGCGGACTCCCCCAAGCTAGTCTTTTGGACTTGACAAGGAAGATCTTCATAGATTCTTCAAAAACTCTTTCATCTCCAAAATAAATCCTAACAATGAAAAAGGGAATACAAAAATAAAAATGTAAAAAGAAAAGGAACACGGGTTGCCTCCCGAGAAGCGCAATTTAAAAGTCTAGCTAGACTCCATTTCTTTCTTTGATCATGATTTATCTCTAAGCTCACTATCATCCGAGCTCATCATCATAGCGTTCCTTAAATTCTCCATCCATGCCAAGCTTTTCCGAGAATAGCCCCTTCTAGCACTTTTAGCAGTAGTGCTTTTAGTATGCTCACCTGCAAGAGAATCAACACTAACATGTGCCTCCAACGGATCCGTCAGTAAGGAAATTGCAATAAAAATAAAAATGACAAGTATGTAATGACGATATTTAAATGACGAGTATGGAAATTGCAATAAAAATAAGTCTAATCTAATTGACGGAAAGAAAGGTGACAATAATTAAATCTAACTACAATAATAGAAAACTAATAAACTAACAAATGACAATAAAATAAACTATCTAAGAACGGAAATAAAATGACGGTAAAATAAACTAACTAAACAACAATAAAATAAACTATCTAATCAAATTGATATAGAGAATTAGAAATTCATGTCAAATGATTTAAAAGCTTTATTGATACCAATATTAGAATTACTACGATTGTCTAAGCCTTGTAGCGGTATATTCCTCTCGTATTCGTACCGACTTTTTAATGGGTCCTAACGTCCTTTCAGCCTGGTTAGGTCACTAAACCCCTATTGGTAGTCCTAATTCCCATCCCAACTCTCGTTTCTAAGACGGAAATTGACTAGTACAAACAATTGTTTATGGCCACTAAACAAAGTTATAGAATTTGACACAACCAAAGGAAGAAACAAACTAGGTGGTTCTATTGGTATCGACTCTTCTTTTAATTCATTTTAACTAGAAAATCATTTCAATATTTCAATTTTATTTATTGTATTTACATAATGATAATCTTACAATATTATATTTAATTTATGTGATTAAATAATTAAGAGGAAAATGATAAACAAAATTAAACTACGAAATAAAAGTGCTAAAATGATTAAGGTGATTATATTAGTAATGATTCTAATGATGAATTTTAAGATGATTATTATATGATTAGGCAAAATAAAATATGACATGTTAAACGATATTTTGGTTTTAACTAGATTACTTTTACATGGATTTCCTACTAACAATAATATAAAAACAAGACTAATGAGATTATAATTCACGAACTCAATATGATGATAACAATACAACTAACATAAATACTATAAAGAGAGAACAATGATGACGGAAATTGCGTAAATAAGAGATAGAAAATTACCGAGATTGGAATGGAAATTATGGAAGAAAGAAAGCAAAGAGCAAATATCCAACCCAATGTAATGACAAATGCTTATTGAAACACTAGAGAAGTACTTGGAAATTACTATAAAAACAGTCTAAGATTGCATAAACTATAAACTATAATCTAAAACTTATATGAAAGAAAGATGTAAATTGTATAGCTAATTGTATTATTGTGTAATTGTGTGTTGTATGTTGTGTTCTTGTGTTGAGATGATCCTTGGCTTTTATAGGGCTGCATAGCTGCTGTGTTTCATCCAAATTCATACCCTAGACAAAGCCATAAAGCATTCCATTAAAGCTTGGTAGAAGAAGAGCCAAGAGACGCTCATCAGCAAACATACCCGATCGGGTATGTGGTAATCCGATCGGGTATGTAACCCTGATGGATTTTTTGTCTCTTCCAATTTCGTCTTTGGGCACGGAATCCTATGCCTTGGTCTTGGTCAATGCAACACGTAATTGGGCTTGGGCTAGTCTTCCTTTGACTTGGGTTGATGTTTTTCTTTGAGAAACAAAGTCAAAGTCCAAGATGAGTCCACTTGAGGAAGGATGTAGCGGAACCGTAGTCAAATCGTGAAATTGCTATCATCGGTTCCTCGAAATTAAACTTGTATTCTAGTACCTTTGCTCCATAAAGTAAGAAAATATAGCAAAACCGCTTCATTTCCTATAAAACAAGATAAAGCACGCAAAACAACTAGAATAGCAATATTAGCTCGTTAATCACTTAACAAAGTGCATAAATCATATAGAAATCGAGCTAAAACGGGGGATAAATTAGTACAAAATATCGCTTATCAAACTCTCCCAAGCTAAACCCTTGCTTGTCCTCAAGCAAACATAACAATCATAACCAGGACAAGGGTAGTAAACAATGATCAATCTATCATCCAAATCTCAAAAATAAGCTCTTAACAAGTAGATGAATCATAAACCCGAAACAACAAGGGCGAAGGAAAGTGCGAATCATAGTTGAGATTTACATAACAGCGTAGCATAGAAAATATTCTTTGGACTTTTTCAGCTTTTGCATGATCTTATTAACTATGGACTCTTTCGATACACTCTTCACTCAAATTTTTGTAAAATAGGAAATATTGGTTCAAATTTGAAGTGACACTCTCCTATCTACAACTTATAAGAATGTGCCCGCAGTCTAGTATGGTAGACAATCCAAATTCATTAAGTAAGACTAATCATGATCAGAATGTAATGTAAGAAGCATTAGAGAAATAAAGAAGAGGCTTGGAAATTTGGGTAAAAAGTGGACAAACGATTTTGGTCATGTGGGGCTTTAAGTCAAGCTAGTAATAACCAAATGTGTAGTGGATACTCAATCCAAATCATACCAATTTCCATAAACAATTGTCAAAGCCAAAAGCAGCATATTGGCCTATTAATCATGACAAATCAAGTTACGACTTCCCGAAATTTTTCTTTCTTTTCCTTTTTTATTCATGGAAGCGTTTTTCTCTTCTTTTTCTTTTTTTTTTTTTTTTTTTTCTTATTTGAGCCTTTTTTCTTTCATTTTTTTTTCAAACCTCTTTTTTTTTTTTCTTTTTCTTTCAAATTTTTTTCACTGAAAAACACGGGAATCAGCAATCCCGAGACAGCAGGTTCACACTAAATGGTGGGAAAAATCAAAATATCGCAAAAGTACTGAACACCCCTACACATAAAGTCAGTTACTAGCTCAACAAGGGTAGGCAATAATGTAATGTAGCTAGAAAGAAGGGTGTTTTTGGGCAATGCAAAATGTGAACAGGATTAAATGGCTTCAAAGTGTAGATCATGATAGTAATACTTATAGAAAATGGAATAAAGACCATACTTATGCGTTTTGATGTGACACAGACTATAAGAAGAAACTACTCACTCCTAAACTGGGATCGGGTTCAGATGTACCGACCACTGGAGGCTCTACCTTTCAATATGAGTAGCTTGCCAAAGTCAAGATCAAGCTTAATTAAGTCCAAATGCAACTTTCTACCTACTGTGTACAAGACATCCCCATGAATGCACAATTCCTCATAACATATTGAAACATCGGCTTATAAAAACTATAAATTGAGAAATGTAAGATGGAAATGATCTTTTCTTTTAGTCTTTTTTTTTTTAGAATGATAAAAGAAAAGTAAAAATCTAAATGCAATCCTAAATGCAGTAAGTCCTAAATGAAAATCCTCCCCCGAGCTAAAACTTCACATTGTCCTTAATGTGCATGCAATTATAATAGAAGCAAACCGAGAAACGGTTGGTAGCACATAGAACAGAGAAACAAGATGAAATTCTAATGGGAAAAGGGGCTAAAAAGAAAACTAAAAATGCTAAAAATAAAAGAAAGAAAGAAAAAGCTTACAAAATGTCTAGCCTCCCCCAAGCTAGTATAAACAGGGGAGCTTGCTATCATCTCATCTCAAAGGCCACCAGCTACGACCTCTCTTCTCTGAAGGAGGCGGCTCGGATGCGGATCCTGAAACATCTGTATAGTAGGTATCATCTGCAGAATAATAACTACTACTGGAAGCAACGATCCCGGTTGGGTTGCTGGCTCTTAAGGACTGGTACTCATCTATTTGGTGACCACTAAAATCACCTCTATACCCTCCAAAACTCTCAACGCCATAGTCAGTACCACAGTAATCAGGTCCGGTCTGCTGCACACCTACATCATAAGCAGTACCATACCCCCCTTCGGGCCAAGTATAGAAAGACGGGTGGGGGTCCTCAGGTCTAATCACACCTTGTGTGACACCCTCAAATTTGCGGAAAGAAAAAAATAATTTAAATAAATAAACAAAGGTGTCATAAATAAAAAGGTTCATAACAATAGGAAAATAATATTATACATAAGAATTATACAAGACGGGAGACATATCTCCCGTATAAATACGGAAATAAAAGAGTGTATAATAATATACAATCTAAGAACCGAATATAGGTCCAAGGTAAATACTTCGCTCGCTAGCTCGTCAATGTACCCAATGTATGCATCACAAACCTGCCAACCGCATTAAATATAAACACGGAAGCCACAGTCAGTGGGGAGTAACTCCGAGTTCTCCCAGCCACGAAATGTCGAGTTTAATTAAACATGAATAACATAAAAGCAATGTATATGGAAAATACAAAACCTTAACATATATGATATGCTTTTCATGTTATGAAACAGATAACTAACAAATAACCTAGCATGTGAAAGCTATCATGTGAAACCGATAATAAACTATAACTCGAGGTAGGGAAGCTGGTATGCTAGCTCAGAGGTTCCTCTCAGAAACATGGCCGTGATACACTCAAACCCTAATCAACACGTAATCATGTGAATCAGTTAACAATCGGTAATCCAAACTCTATCAACCTTAGCCGGCTTGCATCTCACCTTCTAAGATTCAGAGAATCATACAAACATGAAAGACAAATACTTCTACAAACAGGCATAAGTTCTTAGGAAAGTCAATAGTGACCTTCTGTAACTCGAGTCTATACCACACAAGGTAGGAAACCATCCTAGTCCTAGACTGATCAGACCTAGCGACAACAGCTAACCCATTCCCTGTCTCATTACCAAAAGTACATGAGAATCTCTACTAGGCGACCCCCTAAGCAGAGTTGGCTAGTACTTAAGCTGGCTCAATTCCCAAAGTGAAAGCAATTAGGCAGCCATGCTTCAGCTTGGAGATAAACCCCCCAGGCCGGAACACAAAAGTACAAGCGTGTGAACATATACT